>NETU01000565.1:61682-78768 GCA_003032515.1 Huntiella decipiens
GCAGAGGGGTAACTAAAGGATAGTAAGAAGAGATTTGCCGGTAGATGGGCCATAAGAGATAGAACAGATTCGAAGAGATGACGAATACAGTTTCCTAAGATGGTGAAGATTTGAAAGAGGGTTTGGTAGTATGTGAGACTTTGGGGTTTACTAGAGTGGCAGCGCCACGGGGCGGCTGTCAAAATCGCCTAGGAGAGACGGAGGCGGAGGAGGCGCCGTTGAATACGGGGCAATGTGAGTTTGTTGACAGCGGGGAGAGACTTGAGTTAGACAAGTTCGCTTGAGTGGGGGTTTCTTTGAATCCGGGGAGTCAAGGAGGTCTGGGCATTACATGTGATTTTGTATGTTAAACACAGAGGGCTTCTAAACATGGGCTGACTTCTCATTCTATGGGGAGAAACAAAGACACTTGGACGTGATCATAGCCCTTGGTATTTATTGTTGTTGTTGGACCTGACACAGAGTCGTGTCGGACATGGGTATGAAGTGGGCAAGCGGGGAAGTCAAACTACGGTAAGGATAGATTTAACAAGGAAGAGAAAAGAAAAAAGTCAAGCCTAGACTGGGACAAGTCCATCCGCTCAGACTACTACCAGATAGAACACACAAACGGTGGAGAGAAGAAAGAGAAAAGGGAGAGAGGTGGTGAAAACGGACGGACTATTAGGACGTTGCACTTTCGGGCCGATTAGCGTGGGTTTTTATTTGCGGGTGGAGTTTTTTTTTAGAGGAGAGAAGGATACTGTAAAGAATGGGAATGTATCGAAAGTCTGGGGATAAGTCACGATATATAGGTTATCTTTAACGAATAGGGTTTATATCCGGGGAATGATGGAACTGTAATGATAAGAGGCTGATAGTAGGTATAGGTGAACTTTAGGATGGTAAGACAAGAAAGTGAAAGACTGGACTAGACTTTCCCGGTTTATAGGTGGGAAAGGCGGTCTATTTGGAAGATTACGGTTTACAAAAACGTGGGGAGTCGAGGCAAAAAAAGATAATCGTGCGGCTCAATTTTCCCCGCAGATAAGAAAACTCCCGGACATGGTCATGGTCAGTCCCTTTGCCGCATTACTTGTCTTCTCATCATTCTCTCTCTTTTCACCTCAATTGTGGTCCAACAAAGCTGCCAAGACGCATCATGGGCCATGCCCCAGATTCAAGAATGCGGGATAGGGTTTAGATTGGGGTTTGTATGTAGACGCCGGAATCTGTGAGTCCGACGATAACATGTTCATTTCATAAGATGATGGGGAAATTGTACGGTCTGGGTTGAAATTGCCCAGTTGACGTGAACTTACGATTTTGGAGATCAACAGTCTGGTTCGGCGGCTTGGCTATGTTTCTTTGATTGGAGGAATCAAACTTGGCTTGTGTTTTTTCCCCACGGGGTAAATCTTCCCACCGGCCGGGCATTGGCATTACGAGAACAGTTAACGATGAAACCGAAAAAAAAACCGATGCCTGATTTTTTTGGTGTATCTACTGTACAGACACAGAAACACAGCCCGGACATAATCAATACGTGACGTCATGTGATCCATCTCGGAAGTTCTAACCTAACAAAACAAAAACTCCAAGGCTACCATAAGTCCTTTCAAGACAAGAAGAATCTCCATCATTCTGTAATTATCCTGACAAATTTCATCATCTACACACCTGTCGCCAAAAACTTGCTCAAAGTGTGGGGAGACGTGAGGGTTTAGACCCTACATGTGAACTTCCCCACATTATGAGGCCCCGTATACAGACGATAAAAACCCGGGGATTTGCCTACACGGGGAAGGGATGGGCCATTTCCCGGTTGAGGAAATTCCGTCCGTTTATACTGTACTGTACAATGTAAAAATGTCTGGGGCGGACATGTTAAACCAGGGGAATTTATCACCTAGTATGCCCAAGTGCAACCACCCACGCCATCCTTTTTCTCCAGGCCAGCACGTCGGTAGGTGATAAAATGACGTATTATTCTACGCAAATCTATATATTTGACATAAAATCACCCGTTTTAATCGATTCAACCACAGACATAAAATCGGCCTAAAAAAACAAACTAACTAACTAACTAAAAAAAAAATCATCGAAAAAAAGAAAATAATTAAGCCCACGAGAAAAAGGTAACAACTCTACAAGGTAGAAGAGAACGGGGCTCAATATAAAGGGTAACTACCCCGACTTTCTTCTCTTGGCGGGACGCTGCATTCTCTGTTTCCTGGATTTCTTTCTGAGATTTTGTATTCTTGATATTGCCTTTTGTCAGTACATACTTTGCGTGGTTGAACATTATCGATTGTTATACACTTATCCGACTACGACTAAGAACAACAACCATCGTCTGGTTTCATCACATATTACGACCTTTTTATCACTTTCGCTTGTTATTCTTGGGAGAGTGTCTTCAATTCCATAGACGCTTGCTCTCGCGGATTACGCTACACTCTTTTCAACAAGACATTTCACATCCAACATAACTCCGCCATGAAACGAAACTCTTCAGCGGTAGATTTCTCTAATCTACTTCATCCATCCCCTCCTTCCTCATCTACCTCTTCAGCTACAAACTCCGGCGCTAGCACTCCACTTTCAGACATGGCGCATCCATCTCTGTCTTCCCTACTTAAGCCCAACGGCCCCCTTTCAGACGCCGCCGCCTCCCAGGAAGCCGCTTCCGCCGTTTCTTCCACTTCAAATGAACTTCCCCGCCCATACAAATGTACCATGTGCGACAAGGCCTTCCACCGCCTCGAGCATCAAACCCGCCATATCCGTACCCACACGGGAGAGAAACCACATGCTTGTACTCATCCCGGATGCTCAAAGCGCTTTTCCCGCTCCGACGAACTTACTCGCCACACGCGCATTCACAGTAATCCCAACTCGCGTAGGGGAAACAAGGCCGCTGTGGCTGCAGCTATCGCTCAACAGGCTGTACAGGAGAGTGGTCGCTTTGCACATGAGGGCATGATGCCACCGCCGGCAACGGCCCGGGCCATTAGAAGTGCGCCTGGGAGTGCCCTGGTTTCACCAAATGTGTCACCACCTCACCATGTGTCTGTACTTGCTCATTATGGTGCTGGAAGTAACAGCCCGTCTCCGTTGAACCCATACGCTGGAGGTCAGAGAGCTGGAATTGCTACTAGTGCTAGTCACCACGACATGACTGCCTTGGCGAGACAGAGTGCGGCGGCTGAACAGAGAGAGGCAGCTCTTCAAACTAGTTCGTCGACGAGTAACTTGTTTGGCATGATGGGTGGTAACAGTGCGACAAGAAACGCCTTCTTCGCCAATAGCAATATTAGTGCTCGTGGACCTAACAACCATAACCACCACCACCACCATTCTCACAGCCACCTGACTAGCGCCTCTTTGGGTTTGGCGCCTTACCACATGTCTCGGAGCCATTCCCACGATGACCACGGCGACCACTACGGCTCTGGATACCGTCAACCTAAACGGTCTCGTCCAAACTCTCCCAACTCCACCGCCCCATCCTCGCCAACATTTTCACACGATTCATTATCGCCCACGCCAGACCACACGCCCCTCGCCACGCCGGCCCAGTCCCCACGGATACGTCCCTTCGCCCACCTCGATTCCGCCGTATCTCTCTCCTCATCCAACCGACTCCCCGAAATCCGCAGTCTCTCATTAAACCAGCCGACACCGGCCCTCTCGCCACTGGAGCCGTCACAAGACCCAATGAATGCGGCCTTGGGCCATGTCGCGGCCGTTACGCCCGGTCGGGACCTGGCGGCGGGAAACCCCGTGGCGCGCAAAAGTGGAATCTCATTGGTGGATATCATGAATCGTCAGGATGCGTCGCAACGTAAGCTGCCTGTGCCAGGGAGTGGAATTAGTCAGACGGCCGTTGGATTGTTACCGGTGAGGGAGTTACTTCAGGAGAATGCAGCTCCCGTTGGTGCTGGTGGGTATGTCCGGTTTGAGTAGATTTCGGGGTGATGATTCCTTTTTGGGGGAATTTTGTTTTTTTTTTCGTTTTCTGATGATGATGTACGGATTTTCTTGGACTCTCCGGTTGTGGAGGGCTTTGAACTTCTTTGAGTGTTTTCATTTTTTTGCTACGGGTTTACTTTTGGGTGGCGGGTGTTTTTTTACTTGTCTTTATTTTTTGCCTGTTTGTTTTGTCTATTTCTTAGAGCGTTTCCGGCGTTGGGGGATCTTTCTTTGGCATTGCTTTTTTTCCTCTCTGGTAGTACATATTTATATGCCTTGTTATGAATTCATAATTCTCTACTCCACATTACATATTCTATCGCCTAGTCATTTGTCTTACAAAGGTATATTCCATTGTATAGTGTTTCCCAATGTCACGTCATGATGAGCCAACCCCCACCAAATCCGCCCTGTTTCTTTCCACTTGTCGTGCCGGCGTCAGCTGATGGGTTATCCGGGTAAATGCACCCTTTCCTGTCTCTTTATTCCCAAATTTACCTCCAGTAGTAAGTAGTTCTCCCCCCAGAAATCGGGGTTCAGATCCCAATGGATAAACTGCCATGTAACATAAGTGTACACACCACCTCCACAATGCCAACAAGCCTCCTCTCTCCACCACAACACGACACGACACGACACTGCAATCCCTCCGATCCCGTTTGTTTCGTTCCGTTCGATTATAAAGAGGAGGAGAGAAAAAAAAGGACCGAAGGTTACCGTCGTAGTGAATGACTCGTTCGTTCCAAGCGGGGCGCGGGGTCCGGTTGGTAGTGGTAGGGAAGCATTTTTCTGGTTCGTTTCTTGGCTCGGGTTACAGAGGAGGAAACAATGCGAGGAGAGAGGATAAAAAGATGATGTAGCCTGCTCTTGACGGGAACGACGGTGGCTTTGGAGAGTGGACGGCTGTGTTGCTGTTACACCCCTCCTTCAATCCGTGGTCTCCATCTATTTGTTTTTTTTCGTTTGAATCAGAGACACCCTCCACTTTTTTGCCTTTTGCCTTTTGTGCGCCGTTTATATACACCTGTTCTTGGCTTAAACGGCTGGTTACCTGCCGTGAGCCGTGGGGGTTTATCCGTTCCCTGGCGGAGTGGGAGAGGTCGCTGACGTGGTCTGGTTAGAGCAACATAAATATTAGAGACATCCAAAAAGATATACTAATCAATGCCGTGAGACAATACTTGGTAGTCAAGTTGGTTATCTCTAGGGTTATCTTGTGAAACGCAAGTCCGTCTGTGATGAAGTTTATCGATAGGAAATGAAGTCCGGATCGGGGTTCAAAGGAAGAAGAAGAGCATTACTAAGCTACAGGGTGCATTATCCGCCGTCTGGCCTATTTAGGATGTGTGGATTGTAGGTCTTACACTCGGTAATGCGGGTAATGCACTATCTGGGATTTGCCTTTGTAGTGGATGAATTTGATTGTAGAGTTGGACTTTGACGATGACGAAGATATTTGTCGCGTGGCATTTCTAAGGAGGAAGAATAAGGCTGACATTAGAAAGGAATGCCGAGCCGCATTGTGGAGTGATTTTCTTCCTTTTTTCTTTTCCCTGGGATTGTTTTCTTTAGATACATCGTTTATTAGTCGGGTATCGGTTTATCACTTACAAGGGCAAACCTGCCAAAACCATCTTATCAGCCGTGATATCGGCTAGTTTACTAACCACTACTCAGCTACCCGCGTGGTTCCACCGCCTAGAAAACCCACCTTGTACATAATTTCCAGGCAAAAACAAAAACAGTCACCATGCCGCGCGCCCACGTTAGACCGGAAGATAGGCAACGATGTGCCCGTGCCTGTGAGCCGTGTCGGAGTGCTAAAAAGAGATGTAACGGGGCGGAACCGTGTACGGGGTGTGTTCGGAAAGGGATTATCACGGAATGTGTATTTTCTAGGCGACGCATGAAAGGACATGCTCATGGGCCGGTGAAGAAGAGGAAGGAGGGCACGGAAGTGGTTGTGTTGTTGGAGGATAAGGAGGAGCCGATGGCGCCGGGGACAGAGAAGGTTGTGCTTGATAAAGAGGGCTTGGAGGAACGGGGGGTCTGGATGAAGCCTATGGGAAGGGATGGATCTTGTGATACGGCTTGTATTGCGGGAGAGACTCCGGCTGTCATGTTGATTAGCTCTAGTGGGGAAAAATGTAAGTTGAGGAGTTTGCGGGGTTGTTGAGAGTGATACTAATCGAGGTTATAGTGTTTGTGGGAAACACAGCGTCCCTTTCGTTTCTTTCATTGCTTCAGAGTATTGTTAAACGATATGTGGGGCCATCGAGTTTTACAGACCTTCAAAAAGATAGACAGTTACTTGAGGTGGATGTTCCCGAGGCACCTTGTGGACAGTTTGAACATTCCTTATCAGATCCTGAGATTAATGATCTTATAGATGTGTATACACAAGCGGTAAGTTTGAGATTGTTTGTAGGGTATATTTGAAAAACTAACAAGTCTAGTCATGTGGTCTATTTGATCTCTTCCTCCCAGGTGAATTATCTATCCTCCGTTCCAGGGCCCGTCCGGAGATACCACCTACTCCAAGTACTGCAACAACACCCACATTCTCCTTCCCTAATGTCCCAGAAGACACGGCCTCTTTCTACGCAGTACTTGCTATTGGCGCACAATGTCGCATGGCTCAACCGGGTGATCACGCTTTAGCTTCACGATATTTCAATCATGCGCGGGCTCTTGCTTTTCAAGGTTGGTTACAAGAACCTACTATCACGTTAGTAAGAACCTTTGTCTTGTTGGCTTTTTATATGCTGGGGGCTTGTAGGAGGAATGCGGCGTTTATGTATATTGGGGTGGCTAGTAAAGCTGCTATTGTATTAGGACTTCATGCTGATGGAGGGAGGGAGATGGACCCGGAAGAACGGGATCAACGAACCCGTATTGGTATGTCTGTTCGAGTACTCGACCTAGTCTGCTCCTCCATCCTCGGCCGTCTAGGTAACAGTCTCCCCCTTTCTCCCGCAAACATCCGCCCCACAATTCCCCTTGACCCATCAACCCACACCCACCGCTTCCTCGCACTTACCGCCTCCTACGAAGTCTGTCAAATCCTCGAAGGAATTGTCCGCGAATTCACAGCCCTCGGTAGTCTCTCCGTGAACAGCACCGACGCCCATCTTAAAGATCTCGCTGAGTGGACAAAGAGGTTACCTGCCCCGTTACGCCAGACTTCGATTAGGAAGGGGTGGCGGAGGATACCGCCGGGAATCAAGACGGCACGGGATGCGAAGGCGGAGGCAGAGAGGAAGGCGCGGGTTGTGGGGAATATTAATACCGCGAGTATATATTACTTTGGGGTGATTCTTGTTACGAGACAGTATATGATTCATCATGTCATGTCGAAATTGGAAATCGCAAATGAGAGCCACCCACCGACTCCCTCTTCCGCTATGCCCGATGAACCAGCTGTTGTCTTGGACCCAACAACACCCGATGGCTGGCGTGTTCCATATCCGGGCCAAGTCACACTTGTCAAAGGCTACTCCGACCGCTGTATCGACGCCGCATTATATCTCGCCCAACAATGCATAGCCGCCTACGAAGCCGGCGATCTCCTCAGTATAATGTGCGCGCTAAAAGCCTGGCTCTTCGTCTCCGGACTAGTCCTTGGCTTTGCTTTACTGTTAGAACGAACCGCCGATACTGAACACTGGGCGGCAGCTTTCCATGGGGTCCGCCACATCCTTGCCTCGATGGCTACCATCTCTCAACAGGCTAGACAGTATACACATATTCTAGGGAGTTTCTCTGAGGCTGTGGCGGCGTTTAGTGTTGGAGCGGGAGAGTCGGCGGCGGAGGGGACTGAGGTTCAGAGGATTTTGGAAATGGAACATCATGATGAGCTTGATTTGACGGATACCGTGGAAAATGACTTGTGGACCGCGGCTGAGACGGGATTAGATGGAGGCCCATTTGTTAATTATATGGCTGACTTGGGAACTATCCTTGGTCCAGACCATCAAACGAACCCATGGGAACGTATCCCTTCACAAACCGACAGTGATGACTTCGCCTTACCGGATGTAATGGCCCTATTGGATACATTCTCCCGCATAGGCCAGACTTAACGACTGTATATAGATATAGACCCCCACACCCTTCACTATCCCCCTTTATGAACAATCACCTCACCCCTTATAGACTTTCTTTATACACATCTATTTTTGGATCCATATGCCAGACAGGGTTAGTAGGGTTAATCGGCGCTTATAGATGCCCGGTGTTTCATGGGTTTAGCCGCTGGAGGAGATTGGGTGGATGTGGGCGTCCGGTCGATTAACGAGGTCTTTGATGAGGCTTGGATACGCGGCGTCTTTGTGGGGGTCTTTGAAGGGTATTTTGGAAGGTCTTTGAGGGTGAGGTATGTATGTATATAAAGACCATGATGGGTCGTCGTTGAAGGACGATATGGTTCTGGTTCTTCATTCTCATTCATCATCTTCGTTACCGTTTCTTATCTTTTGCATCTACCAACTGGTTTGGTAGCCATTTCATTTGTTACTTGCATTATTTTCTTCACATTCATCTCTATCTACAATTATCAACCCGCAAAGATGCTCCCCGCACTTGCCCTCAAATTCATCAAGTCCAAGCTTCAGCTTGTATATCTCTTCCCCTTCGCAGTTACACTTACTGCCTTTATAATTTCCATGCTCTGTACACTTGCAGGCCAAAACGCCGGTGTCTTGGAAGATCTTGCTGTTATTCGTGTAAGTCCTTTATTCCATCCCTTTGTTCCTTTCAGGAACCATCTTCTTTCTTCCCTTTGAACCTGTCAAGTTAACCCTTGTCTTACGTCGCACAGGTGAATACCTCCCACATTGGATATTTCCTACTTTCGGCGAGTGATAATTCGACTAGTGAGGACTCTGACTCTTCGGATTCCTGGTTGGACGCTTTGGAGGATACGGCGGATGATTTGGCGGATGGTGTTAAGAATGAGCTTAAGGAGTTGGCCAATGATGCGTTGAGTAGTATTGCTGGAGATTTGGGCATTGCAGAGTGGTATAGTTTGCACTTGACTAGTGTTTGTCAAGGCAACTTTACCAATGCTGATGAGCCTGGTTCATCGACTAAGACCACCGGGTG
The DNA here is from genome assembly GCA_003032515.1 of Huntiella decipiens. Lineage (NCBI taxonomy): Eukaryota > Fungi > Ascomycota > Sordariomycetes > Microascales > Ceratocystidaceae > Huntiella > Huntiella decipiens. The sequence goes on from NETU01000565.1 coordinate 70,740, forward strand.
CTCTGCTTCTTCTATTGGTTGTAAGTGATTCCTTCATATCATTTGGATACCATAACTAACAAGTCTAGTCAAATTCAACATTACCGAGGAACTTTCCTCTCAGCTATCCATTGGTTCTCTCAACCTGACGCTTTCTGACCTGGGCTTATCCTCGTCATTCACTCATGGACTTACACGCCAAGTCAAGCATCTCACCAACTTCCTCACCTTCGTAACCATCCTCCTCCTCATCTCCACCGCCACAGTCTTCCCCGCAATGATTCTTTCCCTAGTCCTTGTATTCCCCCTCGGTGCCGACCGGACAGTCACAGTTCTTAAGTTCTCTTCAATCCTCAGCGGCATCTCCTTCGTCACTGGCTTCCTAGGGACTTCTGTTGTCGCTATTGCTGCTACTCAGATTGCTCAGACCCTTGCCGACTTTGGTGAGGGTATTGGTCTTAGTGCTAGCGCTGGTGGCTTGTGGTTGCGTTTGATGACTAGTGTTGTTGTTATGGAGGGTGCGGCGTTTTCAGTACTGTTTGTTAAGTGGAGAACTCCCCAGATTAAGTCGGCTGCTGGCCGCGTTAAAGAGAGAGTTAAGGGCGGTTTCAAGAAGGGGGAGAAGAACGCGGAGGATGTTTAAATTAGATACATACATATATACATACATCACTGTTGGTTGTTACGGACATTTTGAAGTCGCACATAATTCGTGTTTATATTTACATACATTATATGACTTCCAAAGTGAAATGTACACACAAAAACATATAGCCAAGTAAATAACCCTAGGCAACAAAGCACAGACCCAACTATATCTCTTCATCGATTGGTTCTCCCCGCCCGAATCTGAAACTACACCCTGCCAGTCGGTACCCGCGCCGCCACCGGAACAGCTGCCTCTTAGTATCCAATGTCTCGCGAGACGCCCACAACGACCTGAAAAGACCACCCATCGTATCTGCAAGTCTCCTAATCCACAAAAGCCCATGTCAAACTAAGTGGCGCACGTTCAAAAATCACCACACATGATAGAATAACCTATGTACTGGATACCGTGGGAGGGATCGACTTATATATGCGGATCGGTCTGTGCATTATGTTGGCGACCGCCAAGACGACGTTGGATAATGCGTGCTGTGTTATTTTGGTGCGGGTATATATATAAGACTTGTCTTTGACATTTCGGAATCTTTGTTGTTTTGTTTTTTTCTTTCTTTATCCAAGTTGTTTCTTTATTTCATTCATTCATTGGCTGTGCCGTCCATTCTTTCGACTTGACGTCGTGATACTTTCTTTTTACTTCACTCTTTTCTTTTCATTCTACACTACACTCTCTTCACAACCACCACCAAAATGTCCTTCTTCAAGTCCGTCCGCAAGGCCGTCGAGGCCACGACCCTTCTAACCGCCGCTCTCCCTCCATCCTCTCTCACGCCTACAAACTCCACCAACGTCCTCGGAGTAGCCCGTTCCCTCGCCGCCACGGTAATGACCTACCCGCAGCCCAACAACCCCGCCATTCTCACCGGTGACCTGCCTGACCCGTATTACTGGTGGGAAGCCGGTGCCATGTGGGGTTCTATGCTTGACTACTACCACTACACTAATGACTCCACCTACAACGATGCCATCATTGCCGCGTTGACGGCCAAGGTTAATACCGGGCCCGACTTCGATTTTGTGCCCCCTGAGCATGCCGGTGAAGAGGGAAACGATGACCTCGCGTTCTGGGGGTTCGCGGTGCTTTCGGCCGCGGAGAGGAATTTCCCACAGCCGAATACTACGGTGCCGGGCTGGTTGGACCTTGGCAAGAATATTTTCACGTCGCTTGAAAGTCGTTGGAATTCATCTGCTTGTGGCGGTGGCTTGCTTTGGCAAATGTACGCTAGTAACCCGAACGGACTGAACTATAAAAACTCCGTCGCCAATGGTGGCTTCTTCCAGCTTGCTGCCCGTCTTGCCCGTATCACGGGGGACTCAGTCTATCAGGAATGGGCTGAGCGGGTATGGGATTGGACGGAGACTTTGGGCATGATTGGGTCTGATTATATCGTCTATGATGGTGCTCATGCCTCGGATAACTGCTCCATCATTAACCCCGTTTCCTTCTCCTATACCAATGGTATCTACCTCCACGGCGCCGCTACAATGGCCAACATCACCGGCTCCCAAGTCTGGAAAGACCGTGCCGCCGGGATTCTTAACGCTACGGCCCAACGCTTCTTCTATCCTGATGCCAACGCTACCAACGTCATGTACGAGTCAGCCTGTGAAACCGTCATGACATGCAACACCGACATGAAGTCATTCAAAGCCTACCTTTCCCGCTTCCTCTGGCAATCAACCACCATGCTCCCCGAACTACGTCCCACCGTGCGCGCCATGATGGAGACTACCGCGTCCGCTGCTACCGCCACCTGCACAGGTGGAACCTCTGGGAATGAATGCGGTATGCGTTGGTACGTAGGTGGTTTCGACGGGATCATGGGACTCGGTCAACAAATGAGTGCGCTTGAAGCTGTCCAGGGTCTTCTCATTGATGGGGCGCCTGTCCCACTTAAGGGCAATGATGTCCAGACTATCCGGGAACGTTCATGGAGCACAGAGTCGTCTACTACTACTACTACTAACTCTAAGAGAATTGCGAAGCGCGCTAGAAGAGTCAGCTCCAGTGCTTCTCTTAGAGGTGCGGGTGTTAGTATCGCGAGCAGTTCTCATATGGTTGGGGTTTTCATGCTATTTGCCGTTTTGGGAAATTGGTAATTTAGGATATTTTTGGGGTTAGACATTTACACATAACATTTCGTTTACATACAACATTACATACATACAAATGAGTACATTTTGGAAACATGAGAAACAAAACAATCTGAATAAATAACATCATGACAAAGTAAATTCAGTGCTATATAAGCTGGTATACAAAAGAAAATCCATTCCATTTTCTCTCATTCGGCTGATAAATCCCGGTCTTATAACCAATTGGATCCCGGTCTCCGGGTACTCTTTTTCCGTCCGAATCCTCCACTAGTGGGTTGGGAACTCCCAACGGAACCCTCTTCTCTAATATCTCCGAGAGCAGCAATATAGCTCTGACCATAGTCATCAGCAGACCCCTGAACATATTGACTCTCCCGCCCGGGAGACGGTAAAGCCCCTGGTGCCAGGTAACGACTATATGTTGAAGACGCCACCGACATGTGGTTTTGTGGCTGGCCACTAGAACCTAATTGTGTCTGACGAACAGAGTTTGTCGTCAGGGCGGCACCTACGGCGGTGGGTGATGGGGCTGTGAAGCTTGAAGCGGTCGATGCACGGTAGGGCCGTGGAGGGGCTTGGCCAGAAGGCGCAGGTGATGGGATTGGGACGAACGGTGCAGAGCCGGCTCTGTGGGGGGGTTTTGTTAGTGGCTGTAGATGGTAATGATCGACTGTGTAACTTACTTTTCGAACTCCTGTTTTCCGGTCACGCCTTCCTTGCGGGCGATTTGCTTCTTCCGGATGAACCAGAAGGCGAGGGAACTTAAGACGATGAGACCGGCAACGCCGGCCATGGTGCCTCCGATGACGGCGGACCTGGACTTGTTCTGGGCGGTTCCGGGGGTGTCGGCGGGGTCGTCGGATTCAGAGGAAGAGGAGGCGTTGGCGGCAGCGACGGTTCCTGAGGCGGAGGATTGGGAGTTGTTGGAGGAACCGTTGTTCTTGGTGTTGGCGTTGGCGCTGGCGCTGGAGCTAGAGCTGGAGCTGACAGAGGAGGTTCCTGAAGAACCGGTAGTAGAAGCGGTATTGCGGGTGGCAGAGGTAGTTAATGAACCAGAGGCAGAAGATGAAGTGCCGGCAGCAGCGCCAGCGGAGGAGGAAGCACTTGGGGAAGCGCTAGAAGCCGCAGCGGCGCTCGTCGCGGCGCCAGGCGTTGACGAGCCCGCGGCGGGGGTGGATGAGGCGAGGGGGGTGGAAGCGATCACGGGGGCAGCAGCGGGAGAGGAAGTGACAGCCGCAGCAGGGCTAGAAACCTCTTCGGCGGCGACATCGTTGCTGGAGGCGGAGGCCTTGGCTCTTTCGGAGGCGACGGTTACGGTTTGGAGAGCTACGATGGAGAGACCCTCTACACTCATCATAACCTCTCCGGCAAGACTGGCGGTAGATGGGGCGCAGCCGAATTGGGTGTAGCCACCTTGGTAGTTGTTCTTATAGCAGAACTCACCGGCACCACAAGTGAAGATTAATGGATCGACACTCGAGGGTGGGACCGAGTTGGAATCAAAGCAGCCGGTGTAGATACCACTAGTGCAAAGTCCAGTGTCGGGACAGCAGCCGACGGCATTCAGGTTAAGATCCAAGGCACAGTGGGATCCGACGTCGCAGGTGGCAGGGAGCTGGGTGCTTCCGGAGATATAACCACAGACAGTCTCGAAGCGGCGGAGGAGAAGATTCGGCGGGCTGGTGGGAACTGGTGGGCTGGTGGTGGTGGATGAGGAGAGCGTGGTTACTGCGGGGCGGGGAGGAACGGCGTAGCCGGCGGCTGCCGGGGTGAGCATGGCGAGAAGCCAGAAGATTGGTTGTTGCATTTTGGATGGCTCGGTGTTGATTTGGTTTGGTGGTGATTAGATGAGGATGAACGACATATGTTGGACGGGTGAAAGGTTGGCTGTTCTGAAAAGGCACAGCCTGTGGTTTGAAGACTACGGGAAGAAGTGAAGATTGAGAGAAAGACAGTGGTGAAAGAATGAAGTGAATGAATGTGTGAAGAGAATGTAACCTGTTGCTCAACAACACAAAAGAAGAAGAGAAAGACAAAGTCCAAGGAAGTTGGAAGAAAAAAGAAGAATATACAAAAGTCTAAAAACAAAAAAAGAAACACACCCAAAAAAAGATAAAACAAGAAAAGAACACAGGCTATAAGCCAGACGTCGTCATAAGATATGAATGCAAAAAAAAACGAGAAGAATGGAAAAGAAAAACACACAAAGCACAGCCAACATCATGCTCAAAAACGTTCGCATCACGCATATTCATATCTATTCGTCGACCTAGCTCACAGACTATGCGGGTAAATGCCAAACCGGGGCACTGGCCAATGGTCGAGTTGGCGAACTGGGAGGTTAAGCATAGCGCGGGCCCGGCAGGGTCTGTGGAGGGGCCGTGAAGTGTTTCACCTTGGAGATGCGGGTTGGCGAGGTCAGAAGGGGTGTTGGTGACTTGGGATGGCATAGACTTTAGATAGCTGTGAGGAAAGTGGGAGGAGATATGTATGGTGCTTGGGAGGTGCGTCTGAATTTAGTATTGCACGAGTTGCGTATTCTCCGAATTCTCCGGTGAGGCTAAGAACATTATCACCAGCTGGATCTCGCTTTGGTAATACAGATATACTCTTTCCACTTTGTCCCATTCCCACGTCGAGGTCTAACCGCCGTACCACAAAATGCTCTTTTCCACTTCCTCAAAAAGTCCCCACGTATATAGAATCTGTCCATCCATTCAACTAAAGCCATTCAATCACCCCATCACAACTGACCGGCTCTCAAACCCAATACAGTGCTCTATATCCTCTAACCCACACTGTCCCACTTATACAATCACTCATATCCATGCACAGTGCATCATACATACTTCATCACTGGCTTGGCGTTTCACACCCGCTTCATACCCCCTTCACAAATGCCGCCAAAAGCCTGATCTCCCCGATCCAGAACCCAGACCAGTCATTACCTTTCCGCTCTCCTTTTTGATGTCCTCCTGATCACCCGTCTGTCACATTCGTTTGGTCGTAACTTCACTGGCGATACTGAGGTTAGTCCACTTCCTGCCCATTCCCTTTTTAAAGTATGCAAAGAATAGATGATTGTTCGGACTGATCGTCTGCAACATTGGCCCAAACTCTAGTTTAGATCACACCGTATTGTAGGGTTGTGATATGATGGTAGGGTTATACAATGATGCTTGCGTCAACGGGTTTCATGGATGGCTTGGCTTACATCAAAAATGGAATGTTCTACAAGGCCGATTTCAACGTCGTAGTTGTTTATGCGTTCATGCTATTTCCGTGTAAATCTGCCATTCTCGGAACCAAAGATCATAAATCCATTCACCTGCCAAAAAGAAAATCATGTCAACACCATCAAAAATGGAGACACGGGGAATCGAACCCCGGACCTGATCCAAGTATCTCGGAAGATGCTAAGGATCCGTCATACCACTAGACCATGTCCCCTCACGTTATTGACGATAATTATGCATATCGGGAATCATATTTGTAGAACACAACAACGTTTTTTTATTGAATCTCTCAGACTAGTCAACCAAATGGGTACAATTAAACACAACAACACCACCAACACTCCTTCAAAGTACCCTAATCCACCTCTCCCGTCGTCTCATGTATGATCGGATGCCTGGGTGAAGTCTCACCCTATCTGGTTCAGAAACAAACAAGACAGGGACTTGACAAGTCCTGCTTATTACTACCACAGGCCCCCAGATTTCCGAAAATACAAAAGATAACGAGTCTACCATATTCAATGTGCTCCCAATCGTATCAATAGAAGAAGTTAAAAAGGCTAACGATGACGACTAGGTTGGACGGATAGAACGAAATAGAGAAGAGTGACTTAAAAGAAACAAAGATGATGATCTCTCCACCAATCTAATTGTAAAAAAAAACTCTACCTTAAGGGTAGCTCTCCTGAACACGACGACCGCCACCAATGGCCGAAGTGTTCCGGTTACGCCAGGGCATACCGGAGCGCTTCTCGGACGACTGGATAGTCCGGCCACGGGAGCTAGATTTGGACGTGAACACTCCCACGTTAAACAGGATCCAGGACAGTCCCAAGCTAGCCAGCGAAGCCCAAGCGAAGCCAAAAGCCCACTTACCCAGCTTAGCATCACGACCGTCATCGTGGAACCGATCACGTGCCTTGACGAACAGGGCAGTCATAAGGGAGACAGCCACGGCGGAGAAGCCAAGGGCAACGAACGAGGCAAGCGAGGCGATGAGCGCGCCGATGCGGCCGAAGCAGGAAATGAAAGAGGCGAAGAAGGCGAGCGCTTCGAAGAATAAAGTCATGATGAAGAAGGCCCACATGGCACGGAAAGTGTGGTAGTAGAAGGTCGCTGTGGTGTGGTCACCCTTGGAACCACCAAGGTGATTGGGGACGCCGGAGGCATTGGATTCCCAGGCGTTACCAAAGGCATAGGCGGCATGCGCATCGGAGCAGTCACGGGCGTGGTCGTCACAGATCCAGAAGTAGTACCAGGCGGTGGTGTCACGGGCGCCGGTGATTCCCGAGGTGTCGGCTTTGAGGAAGTAGGTCTTGTTGAAGGGACGGTGGTGCGTGAGGCCGCCGAGAATGATGAACCAGAGGAAGAGGAGGGAGGCGGCCATGAGGATTAACCCCGCGAGGCCGGTACCGATATTGAATTTCATCGTTGTGCAGATTTGTGAATTGTTAATGACAAGTGTAGATGATGAAGGGGGGAATAAAGTGACCAAGTCAAGTCAAAAAGAGAGGAAAAAAAAGAAAAAGAAAAGAGCAGGAAAGAAAAGCTACGGAGCTATACCCTTCTCTTTATTCATCATCCTTCCATACTCGCCACTCGCCTCCAACTCACAATTTACGTCACAGAGACATCCATCTCTACCTCGATTCCGGCCTACACGGCCCACTCCCATCCCGAAATGATCTACACACAGGGCTCTTACCCCGCTAAACCCGCCCTATCCGCCCGCCCTACAGCCTGAAAACCCCACCAAAGTCTCCCCGCAACTTGCATCTTGACAGCTGTCAGCCGCCCACCCGCTCACCTGAACGCGACCGTGTATACACAATTGTACCGCGGAACAACCCACATGACGTCATCCGACCAACACCAGCCGAATGTCTCAATTCGCCCCCACCCGGCTTAACCAGATGCAGTGCCGCTTTTAAACCTGGAAGGTCCAGAAGCGGAAATGGGGAGCTCGGAAGTGGGAGGGATGCAGGAAGGATTGGGATAAAAGCCCTTATATCGAGACATTGGATTAGATGCGATGCGAACGAAAAAAAAAA
>NETU01000565.1:78889-122481 GCA_003032515.1 Huntiella decipiens
AGATGTGTCTCAGTTGGAGGAGGGTCCGTAAGCGGGGTATATGTGCGGCAATTTCAAAAATTTGGTGGGTTTTGGAAATTTTTGACGGGGAGGACGGGACGAGATGGTGGTGTAGTTGTCGTTTGAACTACGTGCTTTAAAGTCGTCGTCGGCGAGTATATCTGGTGATCGGCGTCATGATCGACGAGGAGGTTCGCTCATGGTGACACCGATACCCGAGACAACGATTATCGTGAATTACACAAAATGCCCATGTGCGTGCATGACAAGACTCAACAGCCCATGGTACATCACTGTATGTTATAAAAGTAACACCATTTATCATCACCTCATCGATATCACACAATTCCAGTCCGGACGTCATCCACCTCATAGTCGAAGTCGTCCGTCTTCTACGTCTTCCGTTAGCCCGAGTATCAATCAATCTCCAAGGGTAAAAAAAGATTCGCCATCACCAGTTCGTAAACCTTGTGCGAGTATATACTCCATCAGTACCTACCCCGGATACCGCAACCGTTACATCGAGTCCTAGTATGTACAACCTCACATCAAGTTATAGTTTCGTCGCCATCTGCCAAGTTACCATCCGGCATTTTCCAAGTCTCCAAGGAAGTCTTGGCTTACGGATGTTAATTACCACGTGTTTATGAATTACATTGCTCGGTTAATGGTTCATGAGTGGGTCGTCCTCGATGAAGCTTATGCTCTTTGCTCGTCAAACATGTTGACCCGTCAGTAACAAACACGCCCGACACTCTTCTCAGTACCTCTCCCTACTCCCCCTCTTCGGCTACATACGCGCTAGTCCACCCAACACCGGAACCACCGGAGCAACCCCGCTCTTTCCCCGAAATTTGGAGCCTCCATATTCCCCGATACCACCTTTTTCATCAACAATTACCAGGTCTTGTGGTCTAGTGGTATGATTCTCGCTTAGGGTCCACCCTAATGCAACGCATGCGAGAGGTCCCGTGTTCGATCCACGGCAAGACCCCAGCTTTTTGCCATTCTTTTATCCGTTCTGTGTAACGGGTTCATGGTTAATCACATGTTTATCCAAACGTCACTCTTGTTTTTTTTATAAGAAGTAAAATTTATGTAGTTGTGCATCAAATCAAGTCATTATTGTCATGAAATATCATGGAAACGAAATAAACATATGCCAGACCAGACCAAACCAACCGACCCAGCCAAAACCGAACCAACCCAGACCATGCATTACCAACATCAAGACATAACTTAGATAGAAAAGGAAAGAAAAATGATGCCAAAAGGCTCTTACGCCTCGTCCTCCGCTTGATTCCGGCTACTCTTCCTTCTTATCAAGCCGCCCTTCAACTTCTGAAAAGCCCTCGCAACGCGATTTGACCGACGCCCTTCTGTGTCCTCACCGAATCCCTCACCGGTGGGTGACACTTCACCACTCTGTAATGAAGCCCTGGAAATATGAGATTGTCCCATGGAGCTTTGGCGTCGTTTATTCCCGTATGGCCTGTCAGTGACGGGGGAAACGGGAGATGTTCCCGATGTAGCGGAGAGTTGTGAGTTGCTAGAGGCGGACTTTGCGCGTTCCTCGTTGGGGTGGATAGCCATGCCAGTGTGGTTCATTACCCACCCCGCAACGGTGATTTCGAGTGGCTTGATGATGTTTTCCTCTGTCGTCATATTTGGAATGTGAACGAAGCGACCGTTGTATTTCCTTGCCAGGGCTTCACCTTCAGCTTCGGTTATTGGGCGTTCATTGGTGTTACCGGTATTTACTGGCATGTCGACGGATACGAGGACTGGGAATGGAAGGTCTGCGCCGCTACGACCGCGTGTGTTGTTGGCGGCGGTGCGGTCTTCGCTGTTGTTGAAATATGAGTTGAGGATCTCCGCGGCGGAGGTGAAACCGTGACTTCCACGACTTGAGTAGATGATTAGAAGGGCATCGAGTTGTTCAAGTTGGCCGAGAAAGTGGGTGGGTTGGGATAATGGGTGGACTACCAAGTCGACCCAGCAGTTCCATTTGCGGTTGTGCATGGTAAAGTCGGTATATGGGCGTTCTTTGCCGACAAGTGGGCGGATTGATGGATCCTAGTGTACATGTCAGTGAAGTGTACCAAAACCAAGATACACTGGCTGGGTGGAAACTTACAAATAGGTTGTTCAGATATTTGTCTCTCACCATCGGTCCAACTGTAGAAACAACACCGAAAAACGGGACTTTGTAGCCCACCTCTTCAAGTTTCTTCTCCATATTTTCAGGATGTGATGGTGCTGGACGAGCTGCGTTATTAAACGAGTATTTCCGAATATTGGCAAAGACCGACGGACGTCCGCCACTAGAAAGAAAACTGCGGCGTTTTTGTGCTGATGGTGAAGAAGCTGGGTTTGAATTGTTTGAGCCGCCGATATCAGTAGATTGTGATGGTGTCCGATCATGTGATGCCATGTTGGCAGAGCAAAGAGAATGTTATGTGGTGATTATGGTGCAAATTCAGACTCGGTGTCAAGATTCCAAGAGTCAAAAGTGCTGTGGACAGAGGAGGAGGGGCTTGCCCTGGATATGTACTGTACTTTAAAGCAATGGCAATCTCTGTATGTGTGTATATACAGGTATTCTGGCCGCAAGTCAAAGTGTGGAGTACAGGGGCTGGTTGAGTGGTACCGGTGTAGGAGTAGTGGCCTCAAAACCCAATGCAGGAGTGTAGTAGTCTGTTGGGCTCTGTATGTGGGGGTCGTACATGAATCCGAGAGCCAGTATTACCACAATAGGTAAATGGGTTTGTATATGTGTGAAACCAGTAAGGTCGGTTGTGTGAGTTCAAGTCGAAGCGAGACAAGCGGAGCTGACTAGTTTGGAAGCTTAAGTGATTATTCGACGTAGAGGAATGTATCGAATGTGGCAAAAGTCGACTTTGAAAGTTCTAGTTCGTAAACTGGTGCTCGGGTGAGGGGTTCCGACGGGTAGGTAAATATATATTCGGTTAGATACAGTCAAAGGTTGCAGGAGAATTAAGTTGTCAGACAACGGTGGTGGAGTGAGATTATCGGTGGGCAAAAAAGTAAAGTCGTGAGGTTTTCTGTGACAGGTTCGGCGGTGGCAAATGGGGGATAAATGGATAATCAGGCGTTCGTTGTTGTGTGACTTGTCGGGACAAAGGACTTGGTAAACAAAGAAGCAAGATGGAAGCAAGATGGCGCGGAGCTAAAAGAGGAGTGAAGTGAATAACACACGGGCATACAGAGGCTTTTGTATGTACGAAAAAAGGTGGTCTTGGCTCGGTCAAAAGAATTGCCAGCAATTGAGAAGATCGTGGTCGAGCGAGCATGGCATGGGTGTGAAGTTAAGCAATCAAATGAGACCATCCTTGAGTATTGGGAGGTGTGTTTATAACGAAACAGCCAGGGTTCTTGGCAGTAAAAAGATAGGGCAAAAGGGAAAATGTGGTGTCGAGTGTTGATAGGTGTACATCCTAGTTTTGATGGGTGTGTTGTTAGCCTTTAGCGTATGTAGGAGCTCGGGGCCAACAACAGGCTTTAACACGCTTCCCGTTTCTCACCATGGACACGGCGGCCACGATGCAAAGGCGGCAGCCCGCGGCACGACGCCGAGGGGAGAACCACAGACCATGTTTGTATATGTGTACATACGTGTAGACCACAAACGAGCTACACGGACGACGTGACGGACTGGACTGGACCATGGAATGAGATTTGACTTGTGGTGGTGAGTATGTTTTCTTTATAGTGTGTCTGTATATGAACATAGGCATAGTCTCACATGTCGATACATTCTACAATTGAAGGCGAGAGGCGAGAGGCGACATGGAAATAGGGAAAACAGGAAGATACAAAGATAGGTTGTAGTGGGTTTGTTGGTATGGATGTGGCGGCCTGGTCGTGGAGACTAGAGACAAGATGTACGGGGATTTAGAGGTCGCATCGCCAGCTGGGGTGTGTTCGGGCTGGAGAATGAGAAAACAAAGGATTATAAAGCGGTTGATGGTTGAAGCGTGCAGATTCATGTTATCTTGAAAGTCGGCACTGGCTTGATTGTGGCGGAAGCAAGAGGATTACAATTGCCCATGGTGATTCCAAAAATTTACATGGAAAATGGCATTGATGACTCGGTAAATATGGTTGGCTGTTACTGTGTCACTGTCCCATTGTATCGGACGTTTTTTTTTTGGTTGGTTGATTGCTCATGTCTTTGGATGTAGGGTGTTACTCCCTCGAATACCGGAGATTTCAAAAAACGGGGCCGAAGGTACCACTGTACTTGTGTGCATACCGAGTGGTCCATTACATTACGAATATTTGAAGGGAGAAATGGGAGATGAGGGGTGGACTGATGTAGAATTGCACCAGAAATTTGACCAATTAGGCTCGGGCGTATGTCTGTTGTTGTACATGTTTGTTTTGTGTTTCGAGTTCATCGGTAACGATGGAAACATGGAATCTGATAAAAAAAAAACGGTTCATGTGTATCAGGGGTTTGGTATATAGCCGTCTTTGTGAGTGTTTGTTCCGGCAGAAGGAAAGAAATTAATTTGGTGGCAATGTAGGTTTCAGTCGACACATGTGGAGAGGTTTGTCGGTGAAGGTATATATTTCGTATGTGTGCGTGTTGTATGTAGGACCTGGTTTGTAAAGCTGTCAAAAGTCGCAACGGCGTACTACATGGTATGGCTGTGCGGTGGCCAAGAGGTCACGGCGCGGGAGAAAAAGAAGAAGAAAAAAGGTAAGAAGGCACGAATGCTACGTTTGTGTGTAGAGAATTGCGGAAGAGGTCGGGCTGTTAATGCCAAGACTTGTTGCCAAGAAAAAGAGTATCCTCAGCCCATGATGTGGGTTGATATATGGCGATATTTTCTTTGGGTTATGAGATATACATGGTTCGTGGAGACAAAGAGAAACCAAAGTACAGTGAACCTTTATACAATGGCGATGCTCCAGAGACATTCCGTGCCGCAGGTTCAGCTTTAGATATTCAAATGTGTCATACACGTGCCATTGGCAATGTCAAAACAGGAGGCATATATTTTTGTTAGCACACGCCTTTACGGGCAACTTGACGACGAACAAGGACATGGCCAAAGATGGACAATCAGCAACAGGGGACCAGGATTCATCAATGAGACAATTAGGATGGATACCGAGTAAAGTTGTTGAAATACAGTTGCAAAGTTGCAAAGTTTACGGGGAAAAAAATACAATCACAAGCATCTCCACAACATGCTCAACGCACAAACCTAACAGCTGACCCATTTCCTAAAGCTATGAGTGCATACGCCCGCTCGCAGGTGAAAATCACAGGGCACTGTGTCGTCGGACGTCCTGGATTTGGCCGATGTGGTATTGGTGCACAAACCAGTTAGTTGGTTGGTCTGTTTAGGTTTTCCTTTGGTTGAGAGGTTATGTTCTTTCAAGTGACTGTGATTGTGGATATTCAATCACGGTATACATGGATGTTTATATGCACATAAGATGTCATGCATTTGTAGTCACACTGGTGAAACAACAGTAATGTCTGTATGTATGTACACAATGAGAGTCGGTTTGATTGATAAATAAACAAAACTGGGCAGTGCAATTGTATTCGACGTGATGCGATGCGGGTCCTTTGGGCTGTGAATTAAAACCAAACATATCAATCATATGGACTCATGAATGAAATGCCAACTCTTGGTCCAAACATCTTTTGAGTACCTTGACTATACAGAGTATAGTACATGTGGCACGTGTGCATAATAATGGAGTTCTGTGTGCTTCAATAAGACGATGGACCTCCAGGAAGGTGCTTGCATAAGTGCAATTCCTACATTTCGTTTCTCATACAACCAGATGTCTATTGTATTCTCCGCATATGTACATAAATGTATAGATTCTTTCGAATCCTAGATGGATTAAACGGCGTAAACCAAGGGGAACAACATACAAGGCTGGTGATGTACATGTGGATGTATAAATTTAGTAAATCATATAGGGCAGAATGACAACAAGAATCACAAACAATAAGAAATCTTTGACGATCAATGATAGGGTTAACCACAAAACACCAGGGTTTAAGCCATGATCATTTTTTGTTTGTAGATTAGCGTTACTTGGAATTTTATGGAGGGAAAAAAGAAACGAGATGGAGAGGGAAGAGGGGAGATTTAGGTTTAGTTGCACAGCCGAGTTAGACATGTTGTTGAGTTTTACGGGGAAAGAAAATCGAGACAAGATATGGATGAACTGATGAGAGAAGATGAACCTGGCGTGATACGATGGTCATGGGAGAAAGTAACCGACCAACTTTTTCTTTTCTTTCCGAGCTTGTTACTTGGTAAAGGATTCATTGGGAAAAGATGGAAGGGAATAAAGGGAAGCAAAAGGGAACGAGGTCAGCCCTTTTACCCATTCCGTTGATTCCTCCCCTGACCCAAGCGGGTCTATACATACAATGTGTGTATTTCTTGTCTGACTGATTCAATCATCTTTTCAAAAGTGTGCATGAAAAGTCCGTTTACAAAGGGTCTATATTCCGCCTCCTCCGCTGATGTACCTTGCCACAAATGTCAATGAGTATAAATTCTCCTAGTGACTCCGGTTGCCACTATACATATGTACAATACAAGGGGAAGGTAATTTTCCGCGCCGTTTTCCTTAGCGGATAAAGGCCGAAGCCGATGCCACAGCGGGGATTATTTTGGTGGGACGTTGTATTGGATACTGTTGATATGCACATGTGAAGGTAGAAGGAAAAAAAAAGCACCGTCCGTGGCTACTGGCTAATAATGGTGCTTGAAACTCCACTGAGTGCAGCCATGTTCCCTGCGACAATGTCCGTACACACCCCGCTTGATTTTCAGCCGGATGTTTTGTAGGAAGGTGGGATGGAGAGTAGGAAGACATAAGAGAGAAGAAAAGAAAATAATGAGTTGATGAAAGACTACTGTACATACATATGTAAGTGAATGAGTAATTGGATATGGATCTACATACACACATAATATAGCTGCCAAATAATGAAATGAGAATATCACCTTTCGGAGTTTTTGAGGCCGCTTGTGGATGGAGGGGTAACATTGAGAGACGACAGGAATAATAAGGAGGGATGCAACTCATAAGATTCCCGATGAGTTCAACTTATTTACATTGACTCGGCCGGGACGTGGCGACTTTGAATTCAATTTTTTTGGGGATTTGTGTACAATGAGCAGAGACCATTTCACGAGGTAACGTACCAACAGTGAGAAGTCCGGGAACAAAGTTCTCCGCACATAGTTCCTTTACCAACACCATCACGAAATGTTCCGAAACAAACCAAAATATTGTAATCTGTCTATCCTTCTCTTGGCTAACCCAAGCATCCGGCATTGAACCACTTCACTTCTGTCCTCATACAAATGGACATCAAAGAGGCAGCCAACTAATTCACGTCCTATTAACCCATGTACAGCCTCACCCCCAACCACCTTTCCATTATTTGTTCCCTCATGTTTATTTATCGTGGTGTGGTTTTGGGCTGGGCTAAGCTGGGCTGGGGCACAAGTGGGATAAAGTTCACACCCTGACTAGATGCATGTTTGCCATGCCATGCAAATACTAGTTCGATCTGCTCGCTCCAATCCGAAACATTGCCAATCGAGGTTGATGTTCTTTTTTCGGTTGGTTGACTAGGCTAGGCACCTGGATATCAAGGGAGAGTAAGAAAAAGAAGGAGAAAGAGGATTAAGCGTGAATGGCGCTTTTGGTTAGATGAGTCTGTGCCTGGTTGTATGGATACATGTGGTCGTGTAGACATACGGTATATGTCGTACATGGGGGTTAGGAGATGCCAATGTTGATGATTTGACATATCCGTATGAGTGTGTACATACAAACCCACATACCGATAACCCGACGAAACGGTGAACACTCAGCTGTGATGAAGAAACTCTATTGTACATATGTACATACATATTTCAATATACCACATCAGCTGGAAGCGCATTACCGAAGGAAATTCATTCTTTTTCCTTTGATTACCTGGGTGTTGTGATGGTAGACTTTTAGCATGTCACAGGGATAGACATGCTCAGCACGGGAAGATCTAGTTTGATTTTCCTTTTTTTCCCCTTCATCGCGTCGCTTGTCGGAACTTGAGGATGTGGGGTGATGAACGGGTACTCTTGCTGAATTAGGACTTGAGTAGACTACTGTACATACGAGGAAATACGGGGTAATGCAGTGTGGATACGGAGAGGCCGGTCAAGTTTTGTAGTGACTACATGGACTTAAAGTGTAAATACATACCCAAGTTTATGGATCTTGGGTGTACACATTAGATACAGAGCTATTTATGTGCATATAAATACGGGATGGTGGGATGGTGGTTTCTTATAAGAGTGGGTACCATGAATTCACATACGCCGAAGGAGTACATCACCAATCAGCATACCACATGTACGGACGAGTTTAATCAGAAACCATAGTCAAGAACAATCAAGAGGTCACCCATCTAATGTAGTACAAAAACAATTGTCAAACGTCAAAAAGCAGGAACCCAACATCAAACCTGACGACAGTTCATGTCTTGCAAAGGTTGTCCACTTATGGACATATTAAGCGCCACAACGCCACACATTGTAATTCAGCCACATGATGGTTGCCTAAACGAGGTGGAACTATGAAGGGATATTGCGATTGAATGATACTGTATATTAAGAATGAGGACATGTATAATCGCGTGGAATAAAGTTGGAATGAAGTGACGACATCGTGAGTCGTCTTTTCTATTTCCATGATACTTTGATGAAGGAGGCTGTCGTTTTGATGACTGGGCTAATTATTTTCTATTTCAATTGACACACCTTTTCTTTGTTTGAATTTCCATCTCACACATACATATACACACATTCATCAAAATGTCGTCATCAGATCAACCACCACCCGTCGAGTCCGAGTCCGAGGCTGCCGCTCTCGCCGCCGCACTGTCACTTCCCGGCCAGGTATCCATCCTCGCCCAATCGTCTTTTCAAGACTCAGTAACAACCAACGCCGTGACGGAAATCTACGAACAAGAAAACGCGCGAGACGAGGCTAGAATCGAGGCTCTTCAGGCAAAGATTTTAAAGTTTCATCAGAATAAGAGGGCTCTTGAAACGGAACTTGCCGTAAAAGCGGGCAATGCTTTGTTAAAGACACAGGTTGAGGCCATTCGCAAGAAGATTGATAAGTGTATTGCCGATGTGGATAAGGCCGGAGAAGAAATTGCCGGGTTCAGAGAAAGATTGGTTGACAGAAGACGAAAGAGAGAGGCGGCATTGAAGAAGAAAGAGGGCCAAGATGACAAGGAGAAGGATGAAGAAGATCAAGTTCCTACTATGAACGATGGGGAAACCGTGGAGGAGTTCCTTGTCCGGACGGGAAAGATCACGCCGTTTGATATCCAAAACAAGCGGGATTTGTCAGAGTTTATTGATGCGGATGGAAAGTTGAAGACGGAAACGGGATCGAATAAGCAGCATCAGAACTTGAAGGTTCCGGGGTTTCAGAGTGGCTTTAAAGAGACGGTTGATGTTGGTGGCGATTCTTTGGCAGGACAGGAGTTTAGTTTGCGGACGAGGAAGAGAAGACGGGTTGATATATCAGGAGCCGAAGGGGACGATGGCGATGGCAATGGCGATGAAGTTGAAGATGGGGAATACGTGGAAGAACTGACAGGAAAGAAGACTGCAAAGACAAAGAAAAAGAAGATGGGAAAGGCTAAGAAGACTGCCGATGATGATTATGTTGGGGAATCTTCTGGTTCAGACGGAGACATCAATGACTACGACGACGTAGCACCGGATAGTAAATCCGCTCGAGCTGCAAAGGGAATTCACGGGAACATCGACTTCAGTCGTCTCGACGACGGAAACACAGCACAGTATAAGAAACGTCTCCAGCAATGGACCGAACAACGTGCCGAACTTCGAAGATCCATAGGCGAGGAAGATCCCCATCCCAACCAACCAGAATGCTACAAGCCGACCCCCGGGAAACCCGACGTCAAGTTGTTAAACGGATATAAACTCCCCGGCGAAGTCGGCAATTTCTTGTTCCCATTTCAGAAAGTCGGTGTTGAGTGGCTTTGCCAGTTACATTCACGCTTAGAAGGCGGCCTACTATGCGACGAGATGGGTCTGGGAAAGACCGTGCAGGTTATTTCGGCAATCGTCGCTTTACATTATAGTCGCCAGTTGGAGGGCCCGGCGATTGTTGTGGCGCCGTCGACGTTGATGGCGCAGTGGGTTCAGCATTTCCATACGTGGTGGCCGCCGATGAGAGTTTCCATATTGCATTCTTCCGGAAGTGGAATGATGAATCCCGATGACGAGGAGGGAGAGGAGAAAGCGAAAGGTGGTGTTCGCATCACGTCCAAGAAACTTCAGGCTGCGAAGAAGATTATTGAGAATGTTCAGACTAACGGACATGTCTTGGTTACCACGTATAAAGGTCTTCAAACGTACCTGGACTATCTTATCCGGGTTGATTGGGGCTATGTTGCTTTAGATGAAGGCCATATCATTCGTAACCGAAGTACCGATGCCTCAAAGGCTTGCAAGCAACTTCCTACTTTCAACCGCCTCATCATGTCTGGAACTCCGATTCAGAACAACCTCCGAGAGCTCTTTTCTCTGTTTGAATTTGCCTATCCAGGTCTTTTAGGAAATGACACCCGTGCCTTCACACAGCACTTTGAAATGCCTATTCGTGATGGCCACCGGAAAACAGCCTCCCACTTGGCCATTCTGGCAGCTGAGAAATGCGCAACAACATTACGAGAGACTGTTAAACCGTACATGTTACGTCGTGTCAAGAAGGACGTGGCAGATTCACTTCCGAAGAAGACAGAGCGCGTGTTATTCTGTAGATTGGGCAAGGCACAGGAGGACATTTATCGTGACTTTCTGAAGAGTCCGAATATTCAGCGAATTGTTGACCGAGCGAGAGGTCGTACTGGCATGGAAGGTGGTCGGGCAAATGAGGTTTTTGCCGCTATTGATGCGTTGAGGAAGATTTGTAATCACCCCGATTTGCGATTCGGGAAGAATGGCAAGAGAAGGTTCACTGAAGATGATGACGGGGACTTTGGAAACCCGTCGCGGTCTACAAAGTTGCAAGTTTTGATTTCTTTGTTGAGGATCTCTAAGAATTACGGCCACAAGACATTGGTTTTTAGTCAGAGTTTACCCATGTTGGATATCATTGAAACGTATCTCAAGGATGAGAACTTTGTTTATTGTAGGATGGATGGGTCGACTCCACAGATGGATAGACAGCCCATGGTTGAACGTTTCAACAGTTCCACAACTCTTTCCGTCTTCTTACTTACACCACAAACTGGCGGTGTCGGCTTGAATCTTACTGGCGCTAACCGCGTCATTCTATTCGACCCTTCTTGGAATCCCGCCACGGATAAACAAGCCGTTGAACGTGCTTGGCGTCTCGGCCAGACACGTCCTGTGGAGATTTACCGACTTCTTACCCCAGGAACCATCGAGGAGAAGATTTATAGAAAACAGCTATATAAGCAGTTCGTCACAGAGCGGATCATGTCCGATGGGGAACTCGGCGGTAGTATGTCCGACACCCAAGGATTAGCAGATCTCTTTAAATTCGGCAGAGAGGAAGAGGAAGAAAGGGAAGTCGACGTCTTTGAAGGCGCAGAAATCTCCGGTACCGCTCCAGAAGAGCCATCTGAAGAGACTACCGCCGTAGCCTCCGTTGACCAAGTCCAAGCCGTCGAAGCCTTCAACGACCCTAACGAGAACACCCCCAAAGAAGCAACCAACCCCACCGGCGCCACCGAAGAAACAATGCTAAACGACCTCTTCACCCGCTCCATCGACTCCGCCTACAACCATGACAAAATCCTCTCATCCCGCTCCTCCAACAAACAATTTCTCGCCAGCGAAGCCGAACGCCTCGCTACACAAACCCGCCAATTCATCACCCAACAAGCCGCCATCGCCCACCGAGCTCGCCATGCACCACCCTCCCAAGCAGAGAGGAATAGACTTGCCCGCGGGACACCCGTGGCCTTGGCGAGACCCGGGCCTGTTCGGAATAAGCCGGTCGTTGAGCGCGAGTGGACGGTTTCGGGTCTACAGGGGGTGATTTTGGAGTTTTTTGAAAAGAGGAAGGGGCGTTCTTGTACGGGGGAGATTATGGAGGTTTTTAATAAGAGATATCCGGGCTTGGATGGAGTGTTGTTTAAGAAGGCTTTGGAGAGGGTTGCTGATGTTACGGAGAAGAAGGATCGGGCTAGTGGGACCAAGATTTGGGTTTTGAAGAAGTAGGTAGGGGGTATATTATGTTCATCCAACAATCCAATCACATAGGAATCCTCGCAATCTCCTCCTTCTTCCAAAACCTCCTCATATTATCCGCCCTCAACGTCTCCACCTCCCCCTCCAAATGCTCCCTCAACCTCCCCGTCCACCCCGTAACTCCCGCCAGCCCCTCCCAAGTAAACTCCTCGTCACCGGCCAAAACCGCCTGAATCCACGTCTCCATACTCACAAGACCATCATGAATAACCACATGATCCTTCACCATCCGCCCCCCCTTCTTCCCCTTCCCCGCAAACTCCGGCATCTTCCGCGCAAGAAGGGGGAAGATGCGCGCTTCTTCAATCGCGTGGTGCCCGGAGAGATGGCGGTGGAAGTGTAGGAGTGTTTGAAGGTATTGTTTCTGTGATTGGGAGTGCGGGAAGCGCCGTGTTTGAAGGGCTGAGGTGAGTGTGTCGAGGTGGACGTAGAAGGGGGCGTGCTGGGGTGGTTAGTTTTGGGTTCTGGGGGGGGGATGGACGGACGTACGAAGTATTCCATGGACACGGCGAGACGGTCGAATTGGCGGTATTCGTGGTCGGAGAGGGGGGGGAGGTCTTCCCCTTTTGAAGGCGCCGTGGCCATTTTGTTGGTGAATGAGTGGAAGTGTTGGGTTGTCGGGTATCTCTTTGGGGTTCTGTTCCTTCCCTTTTATATATATATGTACTTACACGAAAAATCTAACCAACCATGTGCTTTGTAATTCATGACTGTAAATCCTTCTGTGCAACCCTATACCATAGTGATATCAAACCAGTCTGAGCCATGTAGGCCCCCCCACATGTTCATTCACACATGTGCCGTGGAAATTTCTAAACTGCATGACATCGGAATCATGGTGGCAGAACACCGCAATTATAAGTCACATCACAGTACAAAACAGTCTAGTCAAATTCGCAAAGGGGCGTCCACTTCGCATCCTATTTTAATAATCATGGGTCATGGGACAAAGTAATGAAACAAAACAACCACCACCACTTCCAGAAGACAAGTCTCGACATCCCAACCCATCTGGATCGAAAAAAGAAAACATCAAGAACCTCGCTCCATTTTTTACACCACCACATCTCCCTCACCCCCAAATCCTAAACAGAAAAGCACTTGTAGAAACCCATCGAGACTAACCCAACGCATAACAAAACCAAGAGGTCCAAAAAAAAAGCACGACCAAACAAACTGGGAAACTGACAATAATGACGCCAAATACAACACCCCCAACTTCACCCATTTGATTAACCCGTGACATGATGCAAAAGAAAATGCTTCCCCAAACCACCGCTCATCATATCCCCCTCTTACCAGTGAAAAAGGAGAAAAGAATCATCGACACATCAAATCGTCACCACTCTAACCACGCACAGCAGCTCCAAGCGCACCGCCAGTGAACTGCGTGCCACCCGCCTGTCTCTGCGTGTTACCGCCCGTCCGCGCGCCACCGCGGCCCGCCCGCTGCTGCCGGGCACCGCCACGGCCGCGTCCTTGCCGGTCAAAGGCATTAGCTGAGCCCTGCGAACGCTGCTCGAGTGTCCGCTCGTTGCTCTCGATGAGGTTGGAAGCCTTGTCGGAGAGAGCGAGGGAGAGACCCTGGAGACGGCTGAGTTCCACACCCTTGCGGAAGATGATGGTGCCGGCGGCTTGGTCGAGAGACGCGGACAGCTCCTCGTGGGAAACCATCTTGCTGACGACGGCGGAAACCTTGTCGGCCGAGAGCTCGAACATAGTGGAGAGCATAGAAATGGCGAGGGTGTCGTAGTAGGGGGCGTAGGTGAAGAGGAAAGTCCGGAGACCCTCCTCCTGGACCTGCTTGGCAAGCATGGTCTTGATGGCCTCGGAATCCGGCATCAGATCCCAGATCTTGATGTTGTGAATAAAGGTGACAGCGTTCTTCCACTCGCCAGCAGCCAGAGCCTTGGAGGCCTGCATCACGTGATCACGAGTGTTCTCGGGAGGACCGGTGAAGATCTGGCGCTCGTGGTACTCGAGCATACGGCGGTAAGTCTTGGAAACCACCCGCTTCTTGACATCGGGAGCCGAGCCAGTCTGCGCGAGAAGAGGAATCTCCAGAAGCATGGAGCAAGTGAGGTACACGCACTCGAGCAACTCGAGGTTGATGTGCATGTGGAAGGGCAGCTGACGCTGCTTCTCCAGGCGCTCCTGCTCGGGAGAAACCTGGCCGTAACGCTGCATGGTGACACCCTGAGCAAGGAGCTCCTTCTGGCGGCCGGAACCGCAGATCTCCTGCAGAGTGTTCTGGGCGTCGTAGATGAGACCCTTGCGGAAGGCGCAAAGACCGACCTGGACGAGAGTGCGGTTGAAGAGGATCTGGGTCTGGACATCAAAGTGGGTGATGGCCTCCTGAAGGTGAGACATCAGGGACATGTCACGGGCCTTGTAGTACTGGTTGTGAAGAGCGAGGTAGTAGACCTCGCAAAGCATGGCGCGAGCACGGAGAATACCCTCGCTCTTGATGAAGAGGTAACCACACAGGGTGTTAACCAGAGTGGAAGCATCAGCAGCAGAGGCACGGGGGGTGATGGCGGAGTCGACACCGGCATCGGCAGACTTCCAGAAGTTCTCCTCGAAGACCTTGATGACAGCCTCGGGCTTGAAGTAGACGTGCTCGAGTCTGCGCATGACAGCACGGTTGATGCTCTCCTGGGCTACCTCAATAGAGGCCTTCTGGAGAAGCTCATAGTACAGCATGCCGCGGAAGATGACAGTGTACAGAGAAGCCTCATCTTGCAACCGCTCAATGTACTCGGGAGTGTGAGGGTCAATGCTCTGGAGAGAGCGGGTGAACTCGTCATCCAAACGCTCAACGTAGGAGACAATGGAACCGGGGATCTTGAAGACCTCACCCTCAGTGGCAGTGGGGGCCTTCTCGTCATCGTCCCACTCCTCAGCAACCTCAGTGACAACCCACTCAGGGTGGGCAAAGACGACATCTAAGAGCTGAGTGAGGTTCTGCTCAGCGGCCTTCCACTGCTCAACGGACATAGCGTTGCCAGCGGTGCCGAGATCGAAACGGGTAGAGACGAGAGTAAGAAGGGTGCGGATCTTTTGGTAAGGGGTCTGGGCAATAGACAGAAGCTTTTCCATAGTCTTGATCTGGTCGGCACGGTCGGTGTTCTTCTTTCCTCTGGACTCCATGATGGTGCGGAGGTGCTTGAAGATCGACTCGGGCGTGTACTGGACGGCCTTGCCGGTCTTGCCGACGGTGGCGAAACCCTCGTCATCGGCAGCATCCTCCTCCTCAGCAGCAGCGGCAACAGGAGCCTCGACAACCTTGGCGGCCTTCTTGGGCTGGGGCTTCTGGGCCTCCTCAACCTCGTCGGAACCGGCCATGAACTTGTCGGCATCAGCGCGGTAAGCGTCGATCTGAGACTGGTACTCCTTGTTGTTCTTCTTGACCTTCTGCTTGACGGCGTTGAGACCACGGGCGTTGGTGGCGTTCATCTTCTTGGGGGTGACCTTCTGCTTGGCAACGGCATCGTTCATCGAGTCCTCCAAGTCAGCGGAGGCCTGGATGTAGACGCGGGGAGCCTTGCCGCCAATAACCAGCTTGGCAACCTGGCGAGTGAGCTTCTCATACTCTGTATAATCATGTTAGTAATTGTTGCATTGGAAGATATCTTGTCGACAGGGTGTTTATTGGTGTAACACAACAATTCGGCAAAAGTCGCATGGAGATGGCAGCCTGGGCCACCTTATCCCAAAAAGGAATAATAGCGTTGGGAATAAGAAGAATTGGCTCTGATGTCGAAGTTGCTCATTGTGACTTGATATTGTTCCAACCCCTGACAACCAAAGCAACGTCGAATTGTCATAGCCAATCCCATATACCCCGCAATAGCCAAAGCCGAAATAAAAAGGCCAGCAGCCTTGTTGAATTGTCGTATCGTCGGGGTGGTTGACTCACCGGTAGAGACGGTGCTCCAGTCACCGATCTTGGTGGCGTTCTCAATGACCTTGATGATGCTCTCAATCTCCTCGAAACGCTTGTCCTTGGCACTCCGGACCTTGGCGCGAACCTCCGTGTCCGAGTCGGAATCGGAATCATCCGAACCGTCAATCAAGAACTTGGAGGCACCGACCTTCTTGTTACCACCGTCATCGGAGCTGGAATCGGAATCATCACCGGAGTCATCCATAGAGTCGTCGGAGCTATCCTCCTCGGAGCTGTCGATCTGTTCTTCCTCCTCCTCTTCAGAGTAGAGTTCCTCTTCATCCGAGGACGAGTCACTCGAGCTGTCGTTGTCACGGTAGAAGCGCGACATATTGGGCGATTATTCGTAAAAAGGCTGTGTTCTTCGGGTCGGGGGTTGGGCCGGCGGGGGGCAGAAACGCAGATTATGGTGGAATGAACCGGTTAAACAAAGAGCGGAATAATATCAACGGTTTCGTGGATTCCTCTTTGAATTTTCGTCAAAAGAGGCCGTTGAAGAAATGTAGGGTCGGAGCGAGGCGATGGACACGTCGTGGCGCTGAATGTACCCGCTGATTTTTGCACGTAGTCAATCCAACTGGCGGGGGGGGCCAAGGAGGGGTCGAAAGGCTAAGATCCGGCAGGTGAAAAAATATTTCTGGCGGGGCCAGGGCTTGTGTGGCATTGAATCCTGGTATAGGTGTGGCGCCACAGCTAACAACGTTGTGGCGCTTTTGGGTTCGGGGAGTAACTTACGGTAGCTTGAGCTTTTTGGGCCTGGAGGTGGGTCATCCTGGCAGGTGTCTTTTGGGCCTGTAATGGATGATGGACAGGCGAATGCGTCAGTGGGGGACAGTAGCTCGGAAAGCAAATATTGCTTACAGAGCAAACGAAGAGTGAACCTTGGAGACGGGAAGGTCATCTGCAGGAAACCTTTCTTGGGCCAGGAACCAGCTCCGTCATCTCTCAACGTTATTTGTTTTCTTTTCTCTCTCTTTTAATATTTATTTTTATCTATGTTTTTGGTAATTTGTACCCAACAAATTTGATTTCTCGTTCGTTTCATTGAAAGTCTGTCTGCCACATACTGTTCCGATCTTTACGATACCATCGCCATGTCCGTCGTTCACAGTGCCACGGGCTCAACGTCGCGCCTTCTCCGCCATCTTCTCCGACCAACCGCATCTCCAGTCTCTCTTTACCGCCAACCACCACTACGTTCCATCTCAACTCAACCCGGACACAAACCATTGGCCCGGTCACGAAACTCTACCTCCGTCTCCCGCTCCGTCCTACCATCCCGCACCTTCGCGACTACTCTACCCCAATACAAAACTATTTGCGCCGTCAATCCCGTCAAAAATCCCGATGGAACCATCATGCACATGGATATGGCTCCCCGAGCAGCTCAGGTGCGTCTATACAACTCCAAAGGCCCTCGCAGGTCACCAGTCTTTCTCTCCCGAAACTCTCACTAACACCCGTCGCTCTCCAGCGTCTCACCAAAATCATGAACCGCGATAAAAATCCCGGCTTAGCCCTCCGCATAGTAGTGGAAAGCGGCGGTTGTCACGGCTTCCAATACAACATGAACATGACGACCCTTCCCGCTCCCGGATCTCCAACGTGGTCTGAGAGTGTTGCCGAGGACGACGTCATTTTCCAATATCTCCCCGATGACGCGGCGGAAGCTGGCGACCTCATGGGGTCCCCGAAAATGATTCTCGATGAGTCGTCTCTCGATCTACTCAAAGACAGCAAGGTTGACTTTACCCAAGAGCTGATTGGTTCGCAGTTCAAGATTGATAACCCTAGAGCCAAAAGTAGCTGTGGCTGCGGAACCAGTTTTGATATTGCCCTGTAGAACGGATTTATGGCGTTTGTACGCAGCAGAAGGCTTAGACACCAGGCGTTGGCGTCTGGTGCCACACATTTTATACCCAATTTGTTTGCATCAACCATTTTATTACTCGGCCATGTAGACCGGCAACAGGAGGACATTATCATGAATGAAATTGAACCAGTCAATTATTGTTACTTCTAAAGAGCATCCAACATCTTCACTACAATCACGGTACCACGGACACAAACACAAAAAGTCGTCAGTAGAAAATATCGTTCTATTTTCCACCCAAAACAACGCTGTCCTTATGTGGATATAAAAATACAAAAATAACGCCGGACCCAGAATTATCATGAATAAGTGAATGAACCCCAAAGAAAAGACTTTTTTACTATTTTGTTTTCAACTCTCTATCTTAAGCAAAAACTTAGTTCATGCGGCGGACCAGAGCGTTGATCTTCTCCTCGCGGTTACCAAGGTCACCACCCTCAATGAAGTGGCGGAACTTGCGGGTCTGGAAACCACCAGTGGGGTTGGACAGCTTGAAGGGCCAGAGGAAGTTGGCGGCCTGCTTGAAGTTGGGGCCAACGGTGATGATCTCGTGGACGAGGTCCTCCATGCAGATGATGCCGTACTTGCCGAGGTTCTCCTCAATGATGGAGTTGTCGGTGAGAGCGACACGCTGCTTGTTGACCTTACCGTAACCGCGCTTGTAGATAAGCTCCTTGACGGTCTTCAGGTTGGGGTAACCGTAGGCGACCCAGGGCTCGACGACCTTGATCATCTCAGCGGTGGCCTTGGTGACACGGACGAAGACACCGTTGTTGATCTGGAGGAGACGGAGAAGCTGGAGGATCTTGCGGGGCTTGGGGGGAACCTTGCTGACACCCTTAATGCGGAGAACGAAGATGAGCTTGGCCTCAGCGGGGATGTAGGCAGAGTTGTCATCCTTGGCAACGCGGGAGAGACGGAGCTTCTCGCGCTCGTCGTCACGGTACTCCTTGACGTACTTCTCAGCACGCTTGAAGATAGCAGCGCGCTTCTCCTTGTTGGCCTGGTTGCAGAATAAGTTAGCTGGATGTTCTACATGACATGAGCCACTCTTGCAACACGTATGTGTGTGGTTGTCTCAGACCCGAAAGAAGGTTAATTGATCAACAGCATCGACGATGTCTAGTTGATTGGTTGTAGATATGCATCACAGTGACTGTGGGATACATGTTGCAAGAAGTGATTACACAAAGAGTTGGACTAACCTTCTTCTGGGCCTCGGTGGCAGCGAGCTTCTCGGCGCGGGCCTTCTCCTGGCTCTTGCGCTTCTTGAGGAGGGTCTCGGGGACCAGGACGTGGTCGGCGGTGACAGGGCTACATGATGGAGTTGGATTAGTCTAATGTCCACACATGCGAGATCCAGATCTGCATGGAAGAGAGCGCCGGTGCGAGAACTGTTGCAAAGCGACATTCATTGCTGTGGCTAACTCGAAATAAATTTCATCGGTGAGGCCAAGTGACGACAGTGTCTGATAGTGGGCTTTCGCCATAACAGATTGAAGTTTGTTGGATCCTCATCCGACAACACCCTGTGATCCGTTAAGATATGACAGGAAAAAAGGCGTAACTGTATAACGGTCTTGGGTAGTTTGAAAAACTGAGAGGCATGTTCCAGCATCAGGATTCCAGTTCTGCCAAAACCACAGAAAACGATGGATTTAAGAGGGAAGAAACAAGTTCTTCGTCTCCAACACCCCGATATCACATCTCTTGAAAAGCAGAACAATGTTGTCAGCATCGAATAGCAAGCCAAGGGAGAGATTCAGGAGGGTCGAGCCGGAGATGTACCAGAAGGCCGTATATTTCAACAAGACCAAAGTTCCAGTAATCAACCAGCGAAGAGGACAGTGATAATCGCAGCGAAACGTTCGCGAACCGGACAAGTCTCTAGTCCATGACAGAACTTCAGTATGAGAGTGTAGCTTACGCAGCAGGCATCTTGTCGGTTTGAGTGATGTGAACTGAAGAGCAAAAGGAAAGATTCTCAAAATCAGCCTTCCATCAACAACTTTTTAGCCAACGCCATCCATCGACAGGGGACCGAAATTTTTCGAACAAAGTGGGGCTCTCGTCAGGGCTAGCCAGGTGTTTTGTGGGCTCTTATCGACAACCCCCACTAAATTGGACAGTTCTGCCAGTTGTGACCGCTCTTAGGGCACGGTTTAGCCAGAAATGGACATGGGCCCACCATGGCGATGGTTGCCGATTTCCCTGGTCGAAAATTGAACGTTGGAATTTGTCTTTGGGAGATTTTCTGCTTTAACCTCAACCAACTAGAAGTTCGTCACATCAGTCAAAATGGCCCCCGTTAAGAAGACCCCCGCCGCCAAGGAGAACATCTCCCTCGGTCCCAACGCCCGCGATGGTATGTTTAATGATGGAATTGCGTCGTTGTGAAATTCGCTGTGGTTTTTGTTGTGCTGTGAATATGGCCCATGCCTAGTTTGACTAGTTGAAACCTTTGGCGATTTTTTGCAATGGCGACATTTTTTCTGGTGAATTTGGGAAATCTAACATGTGACATAGGCGAGCTCGTCTTTGGCGTTGCCCGTATCTTCGCTTCGTTCAATGACACCTTCGTTCACGTCACCGACCTTTCGTATGTTTGAATCAATCTGCTCGACCAGCACCTCTTCCGACTCCCAAACGACACCGGCCACTCGTAACCACATTCGACTATAAACGACGGAAATGGAAACGAGACTTGGATTGTCGGGATTCTGAGGGTGCTGGCGGCTCTAGTAACTCTATGGGAACAAATGGCTAACTTCTGGGTGATTCCAGCGGCCGTGAGACTATCTGCCGTGTTACCGGTGGTATGAAGGTCAAGGCCGACCGTGACGAGTCTTCTCCCTACGCCGCCATGTTGGCTGCTCAGGATGTTGCCGTCCGCTGCAAGGAGGTTGGCATCACTGCCCTTCACATCAAGATCCGTGCCACTGGTGGTAAGTAACGATGATATCTAAGATATTCAGCAAACCAGACTCTAACAAAATCCCCACAGGTAACGGTACCAAGACCCCCGGCCCCGGTGCCCAGTCTGCTCTCCGTGCTCTTGCCCGCTCCGGCATGCGCATTGGCCGTATCGAGGATGTCACCCCCACTCCCTCCGACTCTACCCGCAGAAAGGGTGGTCGCCGTGGTCGTCGTCTTTAAATGTCTCGTACCACTTATTTTGGCGGGGCAAAGCACACTGTTTTGGTTGGATACGTTTTGGTCTCTCTTACATGGTTGGGCTTTTACGTTTTACTTCGAAAACGGGATTCTTCTCTAATGCGGCTGCTTGTTTTAAAGAAAAAAGGATTTGTGGCTGAGGGAATCAAAAGAACAAAAATAACTTCACATTCTATGAAACCCCTAGGGAAGAACAAAAAAGACGCGGAGGACGGCCTCTTGAATTTGTCTGTTTTGCAGATGTTTTGAGAGAGCCTGGTCTCCATTATTCTTTTACGATGAACAACAACAAATGTTTCTGGATTGGTCTCCCACGTTTACTCTTGACGATATGATGTGTAAATGTAGAAGTGAGGTCATGTTTTGGGTATCCAAATATTGTCTTGCTAGTACGGTGTAAAATACAAAAAAAAGAAGGTGTAAAAATCACGATATTGGGAAGCATCACGTGCAAGTCGGTTCATGTACGGGTTTGTCGATGTAGTTTAACCCTTGTCCGTTGCTGGTGGTCTGACCAAAAGATGCCTCGGTATGTCTTGTTCTCCAATTTATGGCGGTTTTATTGGATGCATCGGTAGGAGTCACGGCAGATGTCTGAGCTCGCAGTTATATGTTGATGTATCGTGATGTGACAAAGCATGTGAATATTCGGTTTGACAGAGAACTGGTAAGCCAGTAATCGATAATCATGCAAGCCACCATTCACTTAACATCAATAGCTTGTCTACTTCCCCCCCACCAAACTTATCAATCAGTATCCACCTAGATTGATAAAACTCCATCCTCGGCTCAGTAATGTCAGGAACCAATGCAAAACTTGCCCCGTGCTCGGAAAACCTTGTGATTGCACATGTTTCTCATGCCCTGAATAGTAGCGGCAGGCCGTCAAAAACGAAGCTGAAGTAGGAGGAGTAGGCGTTCATCCGCTGCCGCTAGATACCTGCCAGTTGGGGTTCAAAAGACAAACTCCGACCGTGTGCCCGGGGTATGGCATGGTGGGTTGGTTGGCTGGTGCATGGTTGCATATTTTTTGTAGAAGCGAGTGGTATTGGCGTTTTTTGTTTTCCTTTTTTCCCTTTGATTCTTGATTGTCTTGTTGTAGATAACTGAGTACTTCTACATATTTTTTCCCCTGATTGTTCTACAAAACCCGCGTTTACCAAACGCGACTACTGTCGCACCAAACAACATCAAGAAAACAAACAAAGTCGCAAAATGCCTTCCAAAACCCCCACCAACGAGTCTACCTCCAAGGCCGTCGAGCCTGCTAAGCCCCTCCCCTCTCCGTCTATTACCAGCAGTGTCGCTGCTCTCCCCACCAACATTGACGCCTTCCTCGAGCATCTGCACCGCTGTCTCGCAACCCCTAGCGGCATCGACACCATCCTCGCCCTCGTCTGCTACGCCTCCAAGCTAACCGCTGCGCTCGCCGAGACCTTCGCCGAAGCGACCCTTCACCGCGCCGCCACGCGCTTGGCTTCCCTCGTCTTGACTATTCCTTACACCGCACACACGCTCCCCAAGCCGAAGAATGCCGCGCGCGCACTGCGCATTTCCGCTGCTTTGAAGGCGCTGTCGACTCTCCTGGCCGAGGGTCGTATGTTCATGCGCCTTTGGGCCCTGGTTGGCATGTATACCTGGGCCAAGGGACTTATTGGCAAGTCGCTGTTCAGCAAGAGTGTAGAGGGCAGTTCCAAGGAGGCTAAGAAGGAAGAAGGTACCGACAAGGCGATTGCGTGGGTGCAGTTGTTCTCATCTGTTGGTCTTCAGTTCCTTGAGAACCGGGCGTATCTGGCGCGCAAGAAGGTTATTCACCTGCCGGTGGCGAAGATCGAGTGGGCCGAGAAATGGGGTACGAGACTTTGGGCGGTGTATGTAGGAAGTGAGCTTGGTCGGTTGTTACTGGAGAGATCGCGGAAGAAGTTGGGTATTGATGCGGCTTCGGAGGAGCATAAGACTTGGAGAGAGCAGTGGAACTCTGCTTTCTTGAGAAATTTGGCTTGGGCGCCTTTGACCATTTCTTCCAGTATGGATAAGGGCTTTGCTGGAGATGCGGGCTTTGGTTTGTTGGCTAGTGTTCCGGGAGTTATCAAGATGAGAGAATTGTGGAAGGAAACTGCGTAGGTTATTGGAGTTTAGGTTTGTATTTGGTATGTGTCAATTTATCTGTATATTCAATTATATTGGTGACTCGTGACATGCGAAATTGCCTTTAAATGCAGCTTATAGGCCTGCACCACTACATGTGACCAACTCAGCCCCAGTATCCCCACGTGTTGACCCACCCATGTACATACATATATACATATTGGTCTTTCCTAGAATTCTAATGTTAATCTCCCCTTTTCTTTCATTCAACAACACATCAAAATGCCTCACTACAAATTCGAAGCCATCACGGGAATCTTTGAAGATTTCGCCCCGGCCTGCTTGGCCGATCCCACCTACAGAGTCGGCACTCAACCCGACCTTGCAATTCTCAAGAGATCTTACCCCGGAGACAGCGAGGCCGATAAGAACTTGACGCAATGGGAACGGTTGACCAAATATGTTGAGCGGTTGAACGCCGAGGCTGATAAGACTGTGAGATATCGCATTGTTTATCTTACCAGACATGGTGTTGGTGACCACAACGCTACCATCCGTAAGGTTGGGGTTAAAGCGTGGGATGTGAGTACTACTCACACTTATGTATATAACTATATCTTCCAGCTGACACCACCAGGAAACCATCGGTAAACTAGACACCTACGACGGTCTCCTTCTCCGTGACGCTCGCTTAAACGACGAAGGAAAAGCCCAGGCAACCCACCTCAGCGGGCTCTGGACCGAGTTCCTAGCTCATGGCCTCCCCTTCCCCACTACCCTTTACTGCAGCCCTCTAACTCGCTGCCTCCAAACTTGCAAGCTAGTTTTCAATCCTCTCACTAACGCCCAAGGGAAACCCTATCATCCTACGGTGAAGGAGCTTCTCCGTGAGCGCATGACGGACCATACCTGCGACAGCCGATCGTCGCGGTCATACATTGCCAAGGACTTCCCAGAGTACATCATTGAAGAGGGGTTCGCCGAGAACGACGAACTATGGAGAGCTGATTATTTTGAGCCTTTACATGAGCATCTCACACGGAAGCAGAAGGCCCTAGAAGACATCTTTGCCAAGGATGGAGATATTGCGATTTCCCTCGCCATCCACTCGCAAGCTGTCGCCGCTGTAATGAATGTCTGCGGCCTCGTCGAATACCGTGTCCGTGAGGGCACATCTCACGCCATACTCGTCAAGGCAACCGAAGTTCCCGAAAGCCCCGTTTTCAGCAAGGCTGACCACACAGAAATTGCCGGTCTCTAAAAGGACCCTAAACCCCTCTTCTTCTCTTACGCCAACCCAGGCGACGTCATTTTCCCCGCGTTTGTAAGGCGCAATGCAGCAAAAACAAGGCCGCCTGAGCGGTTAGTGGTCCAATGGAGGCGAGGGTTAAACCCATGACGTCACGTGGAACAGCCCTGTTGTGTGTATGGTAAGCCTGTAAGTAAGCTGAGAGTAGTTAGAATGTTGGATGTCTTGGAAGAAGGCTTTAATTGAACGAGTTTGGGAGTTTCTTGACCCCGCATTGAATTGTTATTTCTCTTTTCTTTTATTTTCAAAGTGGTTTTTCTTGTTCTTGTTCAAATACAACATCATGGTGAAACCTACTACTAAAGAAGTCGTTCAGACTATCGTCACTGCGTTGCCCCCGCAGGGTCCGAGAAGTGCATCTTTGTTGAGTTCGTCGCTGGATCTCGTTGCCTTGGCCGTCCATGGAATCGCCGTGGCCTATGGCATGAAATATTTCCGAGGTAAGTTCATTTAATTTCCCTTGATCACCTATCACTAACAAACCAGCGGTCGGCGACGAAACACACACCCTCGGTGCCACATGGAACCACTCTGTAAAATCCCACATCTTCAACTACCGCTTCCCCCGCTCGGAACTCCGCGTCGACCGCATGGGACCCCGCATTGAAATTCGCGGATCCCGCGACGACGGCGACGAGACCTACCGAGTGGAGATCAAGCCTGCAGACTGGGTTATTAACCGGAGACTGCCCATAAGATCGGCGCTCACCAAGGAGATGTTCGAGACTCTTTGGTTGGAAGGGCAGTTTGAACCGTTTGTCCAGTTGGTGGTGGAGAGCATCGTGGCGAAATTGATGGATGGGGGGGATTCTGAGTTTGCGCTTATTGAGAAGGGGGAGGCCGATGAGGAAGGTGAGGGTCATGGGGTTTTGGATTTTGAAGAGGCTGAGGCGAAAGAGGAGGCGAAGAGAAGCGTTCCTGTCGCGGTTCACGTTCACGATGTCGCCGAGTCGTCATCCTCATCCAAAGATAAACGTCTATCTCCTCACCGTCCCCGCATGACAATAACCCCCGTTACCCAAACCAACAAGGACACCTCCACCCCTAGCGCCGCCGTTCCCATTCCATCCTCTGAAATGCAACCCCCCCAATTCACCGATGAACACCAAATGGCGCCAAGCCTCTCCCACCTCATCCATCAACCCGGCTCCACCGGACTCCTCCCGAACAACCTCACCCACGATGACGTTAACCCGCCGTCCCTCGTGGACCCTATGCGCCAGCCGTCTAGTGGTATGGGAATGTTCCCCGATCGGGGCATGTTCATGGGGCCGGGGTTGTTGGGGGAGCCGACTTCATTGTTTGACCCGGGGCCTGGTGGATTCCCGGGTGTTAGATATGACCCTACCATGCCCTTTCCGCAAGTGGGAACAGGTTCACGTGCTACCCGGAGAGGTGCAAGACAGAGAGGGATGCCCGGGGATCCGTATTCGCAGGGCGGGCGGTTCGGGGGAGCAGGAAACCCTTTTGGAGGATTTTAAATAGCTTGAAGGAATTACAGTATACGCAGATCTGTAGCATAAAAACATGAATATCTATATTGTAAATGGGGTATCTAATCGTGAATTTTTTAAAAACAAATCAACACTTAAACGCTTTCTTTCTTCTCCTCATCTTGCTCCGCAACTTCAATTTCATCATCACTGTTGTTGGACATTCTCCGGAGATCCCTCAAATACAAGCCCAAAAACGTCAAACAAACACAAATTCCCGTAACTGCAAGGCCGATGCCCAAGTAAAAGGCCGCATGGTAGCCCTTCAACAAGTCTGCCTTTGTCTCCCCACCATTGTTCAAATGTACTTCAACAGTTCCGGCATACGCCACACCTAGAGAAATACCATAGTTTACCACGGTATTCACCAACGACGCGGCAATGCCCTGATGCTTCCTTGATACGGCATTGGACATGATCAAGGTTGCCGCAGGAAAAGACATGTCCATTCCAAAAGGGATGATGAGCATGGAAACAAATATTTGACCCCAGTAGACCTGATTCATATCGGCCGTTGCAACAAGAGTTGTCCCCGTGGTAAAAGCAACCAGGGCAATTAACATGACGACGGGTGGCGGCATCTTGAATGTCCCGAGACAAATTCCAGTGACAATTGCCGCGATTAACCCAGCCGGCGCTACGGGAAGGAAGTATAGCACTGTTGTCATAGGACTTAATCCACGGATATTCTGTAGGATCTGCACAGTGTATAACGACCAGACACCAAAGGTGCCCCATCCAAACATGACTGCAGCCAAAACGAAAAGTACATCCCGATTTGTAAGAACGTCTAATGGGACCAAAGGATTCGTAGACACGTGCATCTCGATATAGACAAATCCAATGAACATGATAACACCAATGATCAACGGGGCAATAACCTCGGCCGTCTGCCAACCTACAATAGGCGCTTGGTTCCAAGCAAAGTTGAACAGAATAAGTGCAGTAATGCCGACGAAAGCACCGAGAAGATCCAGTTCGGCAACCATGTTTTTCCGGGTAACATGGTGACTGGGGTGGTCTTTGGGAAGGACAAAGTAAGCTATAACAGTGATGAGCGCAAGAGCGATTGCCATGCTGTAATATGTCCATTCCCAGGTGGCAACCTTGTTGAACATGCCGGCAAAGAGAGCACCAGCCATAGCACCGGTTGGTGCGGAACCACCGAAGAGGGCAAAAGACATGGCTTTACGCTTATCGTCGGGTGGGTACGCTGAGCCGAGAAGAGCAAGAGCGTTGGGGAGACAAATGGCTGGGCCGATACCTTGGATGACACGACAGAATACAAAGAATTCAAAGGTGGAGTAGGAGGCTATACCGGCGAGTAATGACCAGAGAGAGAACCAAACAAGGCCGATAAGAACCATACGGGCATGTCCAAAGACATCACCGAGACGACCCGAGAACATGATGAAGGTACCAACGGTAAGCGAGAAACCGGCGACCAGCCAGGCGAGGTTCCCGGCATGGGCTACATGGAACGAGTTTCCAATGGGAGTAAGTTGGATTAAAGTGTCCATGAAGGCTGCTTGAGTGCAGAACTGGGTGAGACAGCAGACGGCGACGAAGAGGAATGTGCGGGGACGCGACATTGTTTCGATGGGCCAGACAGAATTTGAGGTTTGAGTTCGCTGGAGGTCCGAGTCTGATGAGTTGGGTGCTCCTATGCTAGAGGAGGATGATGGCGGAGAAGATTGGGCCGCTGGGGCTATCTCGGGTTTTTCTGGTAAAGACATTGTGACTGTGTAATGTAGGTATGTAGAAGGAAGTGAATGAATAGGTATAGAGAAAGTTAGGTGTGTAGATAGATGAGAGAATAACTCAAGATGGACAAGATATAAGGACGAAATAGATATATACAGAAAAAGCCAGTCCTTCCAGCCAAAACAAGACTGAGAGTTAATAGCAACTACCTGAGTATGTAAACATATATCACCAACATAGAAAGAGGTATTAACAATGGGGGAGAGGCGACTTTATATATCACATCACATTTCTACCAGCATCTATGATTTTTTTCCTTCTTGGCATGCATCGGAAGATGGATCCGGGATTAGTGCGTTCAGAAGACATATTGGTAGGAAGTACAGTAGGAGTAGGATGACTGGGGTTTGATTCTTTGAAGGCGGGCGGATGGCCAAGCGAAGCATGCAGTATTTTCCGGGTAGCAGCGTGAAATGGACGGCGTATAAGAGCCGGTGTGGGGTGTGATATCTAAGCCGAGGTATGATTATTGGTATATGGTTGTGGTTTTGTGGATGTATGTAAGTCTGTATGTGGTGTTTTGAATGGCGACACAGGTTTGACATTGGCGTGGCGTCCCATGGCGTGGCGTTTTTTTTTTTCATAGAACTAGCGGTGTTCTAACTTTTGAAGCCATGGGGTTTTAGAGACTTGCGGCAGTTGACGAATACTTCCATTATGCACGGACCTTGTATGTGGCAGGGGGTTTAGCTTTGTCAGATCTGACTTGCTATTAGTCGTCTCTTTTGCTTACTCACCATTATTTCTAAGCAACTTGAGCACATGTTTCGCCATTTCAAACAATCCGTAATACATACATATGTACATACAGACATGTATACGATATCTAATTTACTCCGCTTCAACATCGCTTGCTATCCCTCAAAAAAGCAAACTTCCCACCCGATTCTTCAGTGATACATTGCCATCCCGCTCCGAAAACACCTGTGGACCCATCGGAAGTATAAAATCGATTAACCCTATAGTAGGGTTGTTTACCGACGCGGATGTATCGGGAACTAACAGGCGGGAATATTACCGTGTTTGGGTCGGAGTCAGCATTACATATGTATGCAAGGGAAGTGAATCTGTCGGTATCCGTGATGTGATGTGACAAGCGGCGTTTGGCTTGGAAAATGTGTGTTTAGGAGGACGGCTTCGGGGTTAGAATACCGATTATGATGCCGTGAGTGTGGGTGGGTGTGATACCTGTTGGTACAAGGTCTCGTTGGTACGTGTGTCATGACGATGCAAGGAGGTGTTTGTTGGATTCTGAATGGTGGATTGGGACCGGTGAGAAACGGTGTAGACCCAATTGTTTCGGGTTGATATCAGCGTGTGGTACTTTTCAGGTTGATGGTTCACTTAGCTAGTCTACGTAGTCATAAACGCCCTGCTTATATTTCTAACCCGGAATGAATCACTCCGCGCGGCTAGACCAGGTAATTAACCAAACAAGCTATCAATCTAGATGTGGGACTAACACCCAGTAAGCAAATCCACGAATCTGTCACATCTGAGCCCCCCACCGACCGATGACGCTTTCTGGTCTTACATAGAGTCTACGAATCCATAATCCATCATCCATACCATCCCACCAGTTCAAATCTCACATGTTACAACGTAGGTCGTAAGAATAATCCACCACACCTATTCGCCGTCTTTCTCTCCGTCGCTTCACTCCTCCCGATATCCACCTTCCCGTGTAACTTGACATCCTCGCCAGATCTCATTTAGCAATGCGATCCCGATACTACCTTCTTCGGGAATCTCCGATATCAAACACTATTCCCTGGTCGTACGTAGGGTTATTGACCCTGCTCTATAGCACAGAGGGTTGAGATGGACCCTAATACATAATTTTATGCATGCTTGGCACAGACCGATTGAAGCTGTCATACGTCGGAGATTTTCTTCCTACTGGTGATGAGGGGGGCTTCATGTGGATAAGAAAGGTGGCGAAGGGACGGAGTTATTGGTAGTTGTCATTGGTGTGATCTTAGTTGAGGCTATTATCTTGTATTGTTTCATGTATGATAATATGCTGTATGAAGATACGCCAACATATCACTAACCAAGGAAAATGAAACATTGAACCTGCATATCAACTTTCACATGCCATGTCCAATTGTCAGTCTCCCTTTTACTATCGGGCCTTCCTTGTCCATGTCATAGATGTAACCCCCTCATTCGTTAATCGTCCCTCTAATCGGCTGGTATGCGGAAATCAAACACGTATTCAGTATCAATTTTCATAGGATCGACAGTTTCGATGATCGTCAAGATGGAAGAGAGGAATAGATGTGAATAGAGATAGATTGATACTTTTGCTTCTAGAATAGTACATAGGTTGGTGCAAGTCGGAAGTTGTCTAAACGACTTGCCAAGGCTACATAGTGGGGTTCCTAGGTCTCTGGATAGCTTCACATATATGGACGTGTAAGTCAGGTTATGAAGCTAGAAAATCCTCCGATAAATGAAAACTATGACCTTTCACATTCACCGCCACAGTGGCTGGTTAGATGGGTGGCATCGTGGGTGGGTAAGTGGCTGCCCGTTCACGTGTGTATACATACATATGTATGTACACATGCTTGAGCGGCAAGCCAGCGTGCGGAAAGACGGATATAGACAGGTAAAGAGGCCACCCGTGTATTTGCATTGTTAAAATTCTTCATCTCCAACTTGCAATAGTGTTCAAAAAAGCACCTCATCGCGATTCCTCTCCTCTCTAATGGCTTGATTCTTCATCCCTATGTGTACACACATATAGAATCCACTAACATCGTATCCACCCCGCTAATCCGCCGCCCCCGGTAATCCGCAAGTGACCAAAATCGGAATTTCCCGAACCATGTTTCTCCCTCCAAAGTAGCCGAAACCGAAACTTATGACCCGAAAGACAAAAAGACTCGGAGAATAAATCACCCTCTAGTCTATCTGATCCCAGACCTTTTTACTCGTTGGCCAACATCATCACCACCAAAGGCACCTTTGATTCAGCTTGTTCTAGACCTCGAATACGAAGTCTACTTCCTCTATCTTCTCTATTCTCAACCCTCGTTCGGCTTTTTTTCTTTTCATCTAAGCATCTATCTACAATCTAAATCTCGCTATGCCGGCCTACTACTGTCCACCAGCAATACGTCAAACAACAAACCAGGTTAGGCTAGTCTAGCCGGGATTCCTTAGCGAGTCGGGTAGATTCCTGGTTCCTGGTTGGCTTGATTGGGTTTCTGCTTTTGGAAATTCTTCCCTTTTCGGATGGAGGGTCCACTTGGAGATGAATAGGTGAACCTGTTTGTCGGTGTTGGTGCGGATTAGTGTATAGTTTGGTGGTGGATTGTTTGTAAAGATTGAGACGATGAGACGACCATGTATCGTGAGATATGTCTTGGGTTTATCCATTCTCTTTCTTTATCTCTCATACAACTTACAGACGCCACGATATGAGACAACACTGCACGCCTGGAACCAAACGCATTCTATAGAACAACCTTTCTGATACTCAGCCCTACAAATCTATCCTCGCATCGCAACATCGCAATCAAATCTTGCTTGTATATAAACTATCATCGCTCCACTTTGATAATACCGGTACTTCTCGCTCTCTTTACCGTTCTCACGGGCCACTTGTTTTCTCATCAATCCTATCAAAATATGACTTCCGGGGGCCCTACCTCTCTATCCTGCCTTAAACCATATCAACCAACGTCTCCATCCGGCCACCTCCGACGTCCTAGTCTTGCTAGATTCCAAATGTACGAAGTAGCCTGCCCAGTTACTTCTGATTCATGCTGTGTTACGTTTTGTGATTGGGGTCCACTTTTGGCGGGAGGATGAAGGGATGAATGAGATATAGATAGAGGGGTTCGCTAGGTTTGTTTATCTGGACTTGGGACTAAACCTTTGTCTTTGTTTTTCATTTTCACTTGGGAGATACATACACATACACATATGTGCCAAAGTCATCATATCATCACCATATCACACAGCTCAAGCCATGCTGATCAAACACGACTAACCGCGCCCATCACAACATATCGACACAGCCACGGAATCGTCTTCAAATCAACCCATACGAACTCCACTCTATAACAGCCATATTATCACTGTGTATCCCACATTCCCGTTGGTTTCTGTCTTATCCTTCCTTCATTCCATATTCACTCCCCCCAAAACGCAACAATACACCCTCATTATAACATCCTACTCCAGCACAGACATGGACCCGTCAAAGCAACCAACACACCAAATTTGCCCACCTCAGCTACAGGGTATGCATCCACATTCGCCCCAGTTAACTCCAGCACACCACACAAAAGCAAAGCGTCACACGATTGCTATGTACAGGTACACTGGAACTTACCGGTGAAGGAAGAGCATGATTGCGACAAGAGAGAAGGGCCCGGCCCAGTGAAAGGAGAAGAGAGAACAAGAAGACAGAGAGGGGAGGGAAGGTTACATTACATACTTATAGCCTGGTCTGTCCCTCAAAGTCCCGTCGGTTCTAAGCGAACTTTGTTACTTGTTACTCGTTGTTAGTGATAGAGGTCAGTTGCGGCTGACAGCTGAGTTTATTCGCTCCTTCTATTCGTCACAAAGGGAATCACTTTTTGGGTATTTTCTGTAGTACCTTTGTCGGGCATTTCATTTCTCTTCTTTTCTTCTTCCTCAAGAACCCGCGTCACTATACATTTTCACGCGTCACTTGCCAACTACGACGAAAAATGATGTCACCAGTCTCTCATACGGCCAACCTACACCTAGTCCGCCGATCGCCCAATGCAACTTGATTTCTTTTTACTTTGTTTTCAATCTTTCATACGCCCCATCACCCCAAGGCCCATGCTTTCGTCCTCGCTCGGCCACTTTTGTCTGGGCTCTCGGTATCTGAAGACCTACCATCTATATGAGCAGACTGTGTCTCGGACGTATAGCATGAGATTTGCTATGATGGCGGGGCGGAATTCGAGGGATGACTGTTTTGTTTGTAAGACCAATAGGCTGGCAAGGTAGTTTGATGAAATCCGGTTTGTTTCCGAGTATATATCGCCACATATACACCCACTTAACTCGCCCCATTCTCTTCGCGCCATTTCACCATTTCATCATTCTACTTCTATACTTATTCATAACACGTCTCACCTCATTCTAGAAGCCGCTAATCCCCAAGTTCGCTCTGTTTCTTCGCCCCGATCACCGCCAGCGTCTCAAATTCCCCAATTAAGTCGCCACATACATGAAACAAGCGATCCATGGTTTCAAGATTCCATTCTGTCAGTGTTAAGTGGCTTTGCGAAGATCGACCATGTTAGTCGACAACAGAAACGGTCTGCTTATTTTTTGACGCCGAGAGAAGACATATATTACGTCCCCGATCCCCGGTTTGAAATCGATATATCCGTCCAAACCACGGTTCTCATTGCAATTCATTGTCTCGGGTCGTTTCTCCACATACTACCCCTTGTTTTGTCGTCACATGGCAGTTTACGACCAGAAACTTCAATCATCGACGACCAAAAAACAACAACAACGACAAAACACTTTATATGCAGCTTCAGCCACTATCCAAGATACTTCTATCGCGACGCCGTCATGTCGTCGACAACCCCCAAGGTCTCATAGTGTGTTTGTTGGTCACACAAACTAAAATCTCCGACGCCAACTAAATTCTCCGCTACAATCAACCGGAAATCCAGCCTAGTGTGTGACGCGAGTTGGTATGAATGGTAAGTATAAAATATCATTATGATGAAAACACTATATATGCTAATAAGGAAAAAAACAGATGACCAAGCCGACAAACAAAATTCAAACGCTCAATGAGAGCAACACATCACAATGTTTGGATTCCACAGGAACCCGTTTTCTTTACCACCATGGCGGAAAGAGACGCATGGGAAATGCAATTTCCCGGGGTATACGAAGCCGGCACGTATACCAGGGACAATCCATTCTTTGACAAAAAAATTACGACACAACAACTTTAACCAGAAGGTGGAGGTTGTTGCATATGATGCGTGGGACGTTCAAGCAACCCTTCGATCCCAACACGTCCTCCATTACGATCATCCTTCATCCATTGACCCTCCAAAGGATCCATTATCGCCTGTCCCATTGAAACTACATCCGGTTGACCCATGGATGATGGCTGACCCCGGATTGGAGGTAACTGGTGGTAGCTAGTGCCACCCATTTGGTTCTGCTGCTGTTGACCTTGGGGATGACCCTGCGATGTCTGGTCTTGAACCACATGCATGGACATTTGAGGAAGATTTTGGACAGGAGACATGAGCGTTTGCTGGTTACGAGGTTCCGTGGAGATATCCGTCCGTGGGGTGTGGAAAGCAGCTGGGCCCATGGCATACTCGGGACGACTAGGTGACGCGGCATATGTTGAGAGTCCAGGGCTGATACCCGGAGACGGCCCAGCACCCATTTGGCCGGGGTTTACATGGTTCGCCAGTTGGCGTACAGCACCAAAGGCCGCATCTCCATATGGTCTGGCCAGGTCAAAAGTTGACGAGGCAGGAGCAGACTGGATATATGGAGTCTGTTGGACAGATGAAGGCGTCGTGGCGGATGATGGAGGACCTTGTGGCGAATACCGGACTTGGTTATATCCGGCACTGAGACTCACGGCAGGAGAGGAATACGAAGAGAAGCGACCCGGAAGAAGCAAATGGAGGACGACAAAGAAGACAGAATCCTGGTTGACAAGACCAATACGGACGTCAAAGGTTCTGAGTTGACCGTCAGGTGACTGGAATGTCAAGCGATCCCGACGATCTAAAGCGAACCGAGACAGGTCTTCAGAGGAGAATCCAAAGTTAAGAGCCAGACTATCCAGTTGGTTATTTGTAAGAATTGGAGGGAGGTGGCCGGGATGGTCACGTTCCTGCTCCCTACGCAAATCAAGGTTAAGAGCCCTGATTTTTTCCCGGTCAGCTAAACAGACGATATCCGCCAGCTTCACAGGATACGCCGGCGAAGCAGGTGGCAACGCCAATGCGTCATGGAAGGGCGTCGAAGCCTTTACGATGGCGAGATCTGCAAGGTGCAAATACGCCACGGGCTCTGGTGGCGTGGCGGTCATGGCCGACGACATACTTGTAGCTGGGTGGCTATTGGTGGAGATTGTCAAAACTGGCGTGTTGGTAGAGCCATATCCGCTCGAGTCCGACACAGACGAGCGATCGGGGAACCTAGATTGGAGCGAGGAGTCGCTGGGGGCTTGCTTTAGAACTTGGAACGCGGGAAGAGGGGGAAGATGGCGGAAGCCGTGAGAAGAGCCAGATCCGGGGGGTCTATTATTCCTGGGCTTTCCGGGGAGGTGGGGTTGGATTATGGGTTTATAGGCATACCCTGAATGGTGAGACGGATACGAACTCGGT
Organism: Huntiella decipiens; assembly: GCA_003032515.1. NCBI lineage: Eukaryota > Fungi > Ascomycota > Sordariomycetes > Microascales > Ceratocystidaceae > Huntiella > Huntiella decipiens. The sequence goes on from NETU01000565.1 coordinate 114,239, forward strand.
CCGACTGAGTGTCTCATACTGGTTACAGAGGAAGAGGAAGGCGCGCCGCCGAGGGAATCGGGAGTTGATGCAGGAGCGGAAGTTGGTGACGCGGTGGGCTGGATGGCCGGGGTTTGCTGTTGTTGAGAGGCGGCGGTTGTGGCGGTGGAAGAGGTGGAGGAGAATCGGGGATCGAAGCGGTTTTCGCGATCATCACGAAGACGTGGACGGCCACGCTTCTTATGTTGGACGTCGATGCAGCAATCTTCTTTGCCGTTCATGATGCAACGGGTGCAAGGGCGGTGAGCTGTCAAAAGAGGAAGAGGGTATGGTTAGTGGGGTACTTGGCAGCAACAAATGACTCGACTTGGAATGGTTGTTTTGTTATGTTTGTGCTGTTTGTTGTCTTACCATCACATCTATGGGGAGAGAATATTGCGGTTAGTTTGAGAGATTCGTTGGTGGTGTTGATTTCAACTTCTGACATACCTTAGATGAGCCTTTTTACAAGGCACACATGCCGATGCGACATGACCCTTTGCTTTGCGACTTGGCTTTGGTGACCCATAGCCACCCACATCCAAAGACCCCGGAACAGTGGCAGCACGAACGGGCATTCCATAAATGGGATGCATAGGAGCTCCCATATTCGAGGCCATACCTCCAGAAGAATGGCCATACTGATGCGACGGAAGCATAGCAGCTGGATGCGGAACATATGGCTGATAAGCATCGGGGCGGGTATAGAATGCCATGCGATCAAAGTCGTTTTGAGGATGATATTGGGACATTGCAGGTTGATGGAGGGGCATGGAAGCAAGCTGGGAATGTTGATGCGCGCGAAGATCGTCGTGGGATGCATGCGGATGAGGGAGAGAATGCGTATGTTGGTGTTGGTGATGCGGGTGATGAATCATAGGTGGAGCCGATGTTGATGGAGCAGGAGCATGTGGATGGGCAGGCCGGTAAAGATCTTCAGGACGCTGCGGGTTCATGGGAATTGGGGCGGAACCAGGGTAGAAAGAACCTGGGTAGGGGGATGCTGAAGTGGCGGCTGTGGCGGGGTGCATGCTGGATGAGCCGGCGTGCGAAGTTGGTGGAGCCGACATGAGGAGAGAAAGGGACCGAAACTAACGGAGAACGGAGAGCTGGACCGAAACGGCAACTGGCGGATGAAGTTTTTTTTAAGTTGAGGGAGGGGAGGAGGGGGAATTGTCTGGTATTTGTCGTTGGTCAGTCGCCGGGAGAGACTGGAGCGGTGAAGAATGGAGGAAGATAGTTACGGTTGTTGGATGAAGATGGATATGAAGATGTGCTGCAGGCGATGCTGTGCATGTGGCTGGTGACAAAGTGGGTATGCAGATGCAATGCAGGCTCACAAGCTCGCAAGAATGGTCTAGCTGACTGGACTGGGCAGGACTGGACTGGATATCAAAAGGAAGGACAAGTCGAGCCGAGCCGAAGCAGGTCTGATTCGATTGTGGTTTGGCTAGATTGTCTTTGGGGAGCTGGCACAAGCGAGACAGAGCGAGTGATCGACCGACTAGACGAACGTTGACGGGATGGAACCTGAGATTTGAAGGAAAGGCAAGGCAAAGCAAGGCGAAGCAAAGCAAAGCAAAGAGAATAGAAGGAAGGAATGGAATATGAGGAACGAAAAGAGTAAAGGAAGAAAGGAAGCCTTGTTTTTCTTTTTTGGTTGTCTCTTGGTATCTGTGAGGTATTGATCTTTCTCTTTCTGAAGTTGACTTTGACAACAGTCAGTTTTTTTCTTCTTGCGTCTTGTCGAGCCAAAGATTTTGATCTAGTTGGGTATTGGCGCTGGCCGTTGTCGTTATTTTTCCCTTCTTCGGTGGCCGTTGTGTCTCGGCTAGGTGGGAAGGGGTGTGGTCTTTAAACAGATGGCACGACACGAGATGTGTTGTGGGCTGGCTGACGGGCGACGGGTTAACTTGTTGCAGGTGACGCAGACGAGGCGAGTTGGTTGACAAGGGCTGTGGCTGCTTCTATTGCTATTTCTGCTTCTGGTGATTTGTGTGGGTGGGTGTCCGGGTGTCTGGAAAGACAAGGAGGGGTGAATTTGAGTGGATTATTTTGGCAGGATATGTGTAGGATGATGGTGGATATGCCAGTTGGTTTGGTGGGAACATATGGCGGGGCTTTAAGGATATGTATGCAGTTTGACGCTGACTTTGACGAAATGAGGGGGTCACTCGATTCGATTGGCGATTTTGGTAGGTGGGGATGGGGATTGGCGTTTGTTTTGTATCTTGGAATTGTATGGATGGATGATGTCGTGGGGCATGTACACATACAAGTATCTTCTCCGGAAGGGAAAACAAAGCCAACCAAGCAGCAAGAAAGAAAGCAAGCAAGCAAGAAGCAGGGATTTGGGGTGGTTTTTTTTATCCTATTATGAGGGGAGGGGTGTATAAAGCAAAGAGAGAGAGGTATATCTGTGTGTGTGTTTGGGTGATTCTACTTTTTTTGGACTCGTGGTTTGGGTGGGGTGTGTTTCGAAGTTTTGGACAAGCGCGGGTTTAGATGGGATGGTGGGGATTTACCAAGTAAGTAAAAACAAAAAAAAAAAAAGAAAAAAAAAGTCAGAATAAAAAAAAGAGATCAAAAAAAAAGAAAGAAGGCGGCAGCGGCAAACGGAAGAGAGAACGAGGGGTGATGGTGTGTATATGTTTGTGTGTGTGGGACAGACTTAGCTGAATGACTGAACTAACGGGATCGTGGTTTTTGGTTTGTATGTGTGATGTTGGTAACAATCGGAATGATCCGAGAGGATGTCAGCCAGAAAGAAGTAATTACGAAAACGAGAGAGAATGAGATTTCCGAGGTTCGAGTCATTCTTGATGAAGTAAAGAGGGAGACAAGTCATGTAACAACGAAAGAAAGCATACGCCAATTCGCCATTGTATGTACCCATAGATGGATGGATGGATGGACAGGTGTTTTACACATGGGACAATCTACACAAGCGAAAAAGCATTTCCCTTCCCAGGCACCGCACGAACGCACGGAATCCAAAGAGAAGAACCAACAAACCAAGCCCAGGTAACCGAAGTAAGTAGCACCGGATCGGTGGGACAAGCAACCAACGACGCTCGCGAATCAACCTGGTTTTTTAGCTAGTTCAAGTTAAGTGAGTTGAGCCAAGCCAAGCCAATGATTCCAGCTAGTCTTGGCTTTTCCGATGGGTTGATGTGATGGTGTCTTTCTCGTTAGACTAGACCTCCCCGATCAACCCCGACCAACTTGTCACAACACACAGGTGTCTTTTTTTTTTCTTTGCTTCGGCGTTTTTTTCTTCAATGTGGAGGTATTCTGTATTCCTACCAGATCGTGACATGGACTACGGAAGCGGCGGATCCGGAATGCATTGAGGATGGGATTTGCAGAGTTGGTGGATTGGACTATTTGGCTGGGCTGCTTCATAGTGCAGGATAGACAAAGGTGGGGATGCACGGGCAGGGTTGGGAACAATGACGATTGATGTGTGAGATGGGCGAGGGGCAGGCGGGCGGGCGGACGACTAGGGGAGGGGGGTGTATGTGTGTAGTGTATGTTGGACATATTATAGGGAGTGGACATTATATCGTAGGGTGTAGTAGGTGAGTCTTTTTTTTTTCTTTGGCTGGACTGTATCGGTTTGTCGGTTTCCTGATGATGGACGTGGAGGCGTCTGTAGAGAATCAGGGAGAACGGACGGTGTTTGGGATGGGCCGGGAGTGGATGGATGTGTTGGTTCCGTGCATTGTGAACGGACTTGAGACGACGATGAGGAAGGCGGGCTGGGCTGGGCTGGGCATACATACATTGGCGGGTTTATTCTTGGGGTCAAGTCATGGTAAGACTGCTATCTACATATGGATTGTTTGTGGAAGCTTGAGCACCATGAGGATGACTATGACTATGAGTGTAGTGGGAGACTAAGGTAAGTCAAGTTGAGCACGAACAGAATGGAACACATCATATCCAAGTCTAGGTACAGTGCGTTTCTGGGCAAATTTACATGCTTTTCTTTATATATACACAATTCATACGCACATAATCAGCCGGCATTCATTCTCGGGAGGTGTTTACCTTTTAGTACTACATACAATCAGTTTGACCTCTCCCCTCCCTAGTCCCACATGGCGGGTTCTCCACCTACTACTTCAAAGGAAGACGCTTAGAAGAGTAGGGTGGTTTTTGGGCTTACTTAGTGTGGTTAGTCTTATCGGTGTTATGTCATGAATGTAGTTGGCAGCAGGTAAAGTTGGTGGGATCAAGGTAAAATTAAGAAGGCACATGTCTGAGTTGTCAGTTTTGACAGACATTGTCGTTTACCGGATTTTGGATAGGGTGGTTTTTTGATGGAGACTAGTGTGAATTGGTGTGTATGTATGTGAATGAGTGGATGGATATATGATACATGACAGAAAAGTACATGCATGTATTAATGCAGTTATTGTCACGACTTAGTTCACAAACAAAGCAACCCATCCATTCTTTCCTCTCCATACCTCGTCCCTTCTTCCCTTCCAGTTCACACATATCTTTTTTTTTCCTTATTTCCTTCTTCCTTTTTCCCTAACTTACTTAGTATTCTTCCTTCTTTCTTTCCTTCTTCCCTTCCTTATCCCGCGCCCTGCAAAGTTCCTTCTAGGGCCATTTTGGAAGCCCGCTAGCCAGGGGAGGGAGAAGAACCTTGGTTCCGGGCTAAATGGGTGGGCTTTTTCCGGGCCATGTTTTTTTTTTTTTGGAGGGGGTGGTTGCGTTGCTTATTTTGGGGGTGTATATATGTACACCACATACATACATACATACTCTAGGTGAAGAACTAGCTTTGCTTAGCTAGATGGACAGGAGAAAGACGGAGCCCGGAAAAAAGATGATCCCGGTGTTTGGAGGGGGAGGAAGGTAGATACATACATACGTTGATCTAGAGATTACTCATACTATACATACATCTCAAATCCTACAATTCCGGCATGATTTCTATGAAGGGTGGTTTGTCTGATTTGCGGGGTTTTGAAATCGGCATATAGATGGATAGACAGGCAAGCTTGTTAAGCACACCAACTAAGAAAATAAGCCGTAAGTCTCCGGCTTCCCGGTCTATCTCATCTACATGAATCTATCAATGTATGTAACCCCCCTCCCGTCTATCGGAATATATCTCATCCTTTCAACTCAAACAAGCCCCTTCCTCATCCTCCTATTCGCCGACATATCCATACTCCGGCACAGTTTCGGGACCTTTTTTACGGTAGACGTGGACTGACCCGACATGTGTATGTACATATGTATGTACATACGGATCTAGACTACTGTACATAACATCATAGCATACATTCACTCACTCACATCACCTCACCTACCTCATGTACTCGCGGAGATGGCTACCCGAAAAAAGGTCTCGCCCGTAGGTTTCGCCTCCATGTACAATGGGAGTTGCCTTGTCGATGCGGAGATGGGAGGGGGTTAGCTCGCATCGGGGAATTCTTTTGGTTGGGGTTCTTTTTTTCCCTATTGCCTTGGAGGATTGTTGAAATCGGCGTTTGTATGTGAATTGACATGTGTGGAATCGAACCAACGTGTCTAAATTGATGATGTACATAGATATGTATGTATGTACACATACATGGACACACACTATTCGGCATTGTTTCCCCAATCGTAGTCAATCTATCTATAAGCCTATCTGTTCCAGCTATGGCGTACAGCTATCTAACCGAATAAACGGGATAATATTCTAATCTGGGCCCCGTCGTCGGTTACCCTGAATACCAACCTTCTTTTCTTCAAATTCCCTGTATATCTCCTGCCTACCTTGTTTAGTAGAATAGTTTTCTACACCGACAGACGTGACCTGCCCAAACCAGCCGCGGCGTGTTACTTAATCGGGAAACGTAGGAAATCCTATGATATGTACACATACAAACATCCAAAGTAACAACCATAACACAACACCACCGAAAAAATAAACCCTAGCCTTATGACTTTTTGAAATCCATCAAATGTAACATGTCAAAATGTCTTACTGCCCGACACGAGCTCGCCTATGCGGATGCCGTGTAGCTGGTGTTTTGGCGAGGTAAGAAGATGACGAGAGACAATGGAAACATGAATAGTTTTGTAACTAAGTACAGATAAGCCGTATAATGCAAAACTCCACGTCCAAAGTTTTAGCTTTTTGACTTTTCTTATGCCGAGTTGGGATGAGAAGCATGAATTACGTTGGTGAGACGGGCACGTGGCGGCCCTTAGGATGGGATGGATAGATGTTTTGAACGTGTGTATGGTGTGTTGCGGGAATTTTAGTCTACGTGATTATGTATGTACAATACAATACAGTATCCAAGGAGAAAATCTCTAATCAATGGCTACATACATATATACAACACACATGAAAAATTCCGGGGATATGGAAACGCCATAAAGGCACACGACACACAGACGGGCGATCGTGAGATGCACGAGATACGACACATCGATTCCTCTTTCCCTTGTCAATTTTCTCATCTTCTCCATAATATCCATCGATTGGTTTGTCTCTTTTTTTTTTCTTGGTTATACAAAGAGAAAAAAGAAAAAAAAAACCGGTTGTCGCTCGGCACTCGCCTTGACAAACTATATCCAACTCATATGTACAGTACAGTACAATTCAGTAGATAGATTCAAACATCCCAAACCCTTCCCTATTCCGAGACGGCTTATTTCGGAAATTTATCGTGAGGGCTGAATCCAGCGGGTCGGTTGGATTTCCCAACTTGAGGTCCTTGCTTTTTTGTATGTGTGTGTGTGTGTATGTATGTACCTTGCCAGTGTGATTCATTCTAGTTGTTGTATGTAGTTTTCCCAGCCCTTTTTTTGGTTGAAGTGTTGTTTGTCTTGTTCTAGAGGGTTTGCTTGTTAACTTGCCTTCTTCTTCTTCTTCTTCGTATATTCAAAGACCATCATCTTGGTTACTTATGGTTGGTTAACTAGGTGGCACGTGGCTTTTTGCAGGTTAGGATGGGCTTGAGACGGGTGGTGTTTTAGGTGCGGTTTTTTCTACACTATGGATGCATTTACTGTGGATTTAATCCTCAGTGGAAATGATGAGGACTTATTTAGCTTGGTTTATTTCCATTCAGAGTGGATTTGAAATGTCTACGCACGAAAGACATTCTATGTATATATAAGATATACATTCACACATCATATCCTATACTAGTAATTCCATACCTATACTTTGTAAATCGTCGTTTACTCATCTGGTCTCGTCACACCCGAAGCCCATCCTTCACACGTGACAACCCATAATCTCTAAACACCACGTTCTCTCTCCATCTTCATAACCGCCGTCCAAGCGTCTATATAGATAGACAACTTATATCCCCCCAAAGAAAAAAAAAGAAACACAGTTCCCCTCAAAACCTGGGACGAACAAAATAATGCCTCTCCCACCAACCAAAAATCCGCTCCGCTGTGTCAGGTCCCCCATCACCCCCCTCGTCGGAACGATAGAACGTATCATCCTTTCCAGGGCCCCCTCACCTCCCCGACTAGTCCGTCCACCATGTCGATCCTCATGGGACGATATTCTGTACAGACGCATGTCGATGTATGTTTTGAGTAGCCAAAACCAAGTCCGTCTCCATAAACGATGGATAGTACAACAACAAGTCCGTCTCCTCATCTATCACCACAGAAATTCCACATACCGACCCCAAAAGAAGTACCCAAAGTAAACCTAAACCGTACCCCCCGTGCCAACTAACTAAGAAACCAAATTCTAAAAGCGGACCTCCGGAGATATTCCATCGTGCCTGTGGCGGGAAGACATCCCAGTCTATGGAAATCTCCGGGTTGTGTCCCCGACGGAGACCGGATCAAACGGGTTCCCCTCTCCTAGAAAAAAAACCAGTCTCCTCTATCATGAACCCACCCACATCGGCCTCGTCGGAGAAATGCCTTCTTCTTGCAACCTGGCCTTGAAAATGAACTCAACAATCAGACCCGTCAAAAATCCTTTTCTTCTCCCCAAAATCTCCCCTTATTTTCCATTCAAAACTCTCCTTGGAAAAATCTCCGCTTCCCTTTCGCTTCCCACAACCAACTGCCGTATCTGTCGTCAGCCCAAGAAAGAAAAATCCCATCAATCGGCTTAAAATCATTCATCCCTTCTTTTTACACCGATGTCTACCGCCCGAGTGCCGATGGTAGGTTGTTGTTGTTGTTGTTGTTTTATTTTACGTCTACCTAACTAGCTTTACCTGTTAATACGA
>NETU01000569.1:0-19537 GCA_003032515.1 Huntiella decipiens
GATGCGCCCTATCACGGTGTGCTGTACGTAGAATGGAGTTTGCCTTAAATGATCCATGTACATACATATGTACATACATATGAATGCATGCTTCACGCTAAACTATTCGATCTGGCACGACACCGAGTGTGGTGATCACTGTATATGATCCATCGTAGATATAAGATACTTACATATGTGCACGTATGTAGTTATACAACCCTATATTGGAGTGGTCTGTTCCATCACCAAAGTCATCATATACACATCTCTATCCCCCCAAATCCAGCAACGCACGAACAATAAATTCGCCAAAAGTCGCCGAGCACTAATGCCTACCCACACGCACACTCCAACAGGAGAAAGGTCATTTTCAGATTATTTATACCTGCAAATTTAAGAGACGGAGACAAAGGTTGACTGTCTTTTTGCACCAGAACGCGCGCACGAAAACAACAGACAACCGTTGGAAGATGCTGTCCTTTCATGTTGCGGATTTACCTATCCAGAATTCAGTAGTCTATTTAGCCCATCAAATTAGCCGGACGGTGTTTGGGGAGGGTCAGTTAGGGTTATAAAAATGCAAATCTACGGAGTCTATATGGCGGGGTTCAAGTGATCTAACAATACCTAATTTGACACTCACTCTCACGGTTGCACTCTGCTGAGCTATATCAAATGACACTTTCTACATACGTACGTAGATCCTCATAGGGCAGGCACCGATGACAAGTTCAAAGGATTTACCTCTTCTTGGCGCAGGTTTACAATCATACCAATCTAATACACATGTTGTCCTGCGGACCCATTCGCGTTTGGCACAGTTTGAGGTGAAGTCGTCTCGATTCGGTGTTGTGTGCCATTAGGGTTGCCAGTGCGCACGGATGGCAATAGGGTTATTATTGAACAAGTATGTTGAGGAGGCTTTTCAGGAGGCGATAGTAGAACTTAGGAGGTCAAGCATGTGCATATTTATTAAAGTTCACCTATTATCATTGACCCTAAGGTTCTATGACGATCCAAGGACTTGCTTAACTACATATATTTACAGTGTTCATGAATAGGCTATATATCTATCTGCCCTGGACCCACAAGAATGGGAACGTGGGTAGGATTAATATTCATGCAGACACGGGTGCAGATCAGAAAATCAAGAATCCTCCATGAATAAAACAGCGTGTGCCATTCTTCCCGCCACAAGCTTACCGGGAAAACACGCTCTCAACGGCCGACCCTGCACAACGAGGGATCCAAAGGATCATGATGTTGTGAAGCCAGCCACTCTGGCCTGCGTTGAATATACAGAAAAAAGCTACTACACGAATGAATACACCACACTGTCATGATTTCTACATGTTATTGAACTTGAGACAGAATATGAGCGAGAAATTCCAAAACTCAAAGCTATTGATGACATGTTCGAAGCCGTGAAGTTCGCAAGAAAGGAGTGGGGTGACCACCATCTTTTCTCATTCAGCGAAGTGGTTGATGACGTAAGTTTCTTTAAAGTAGAGGCGCTCAGCATCAACATTGGTTTGAAACTATAGCTAACTAGCCAGACTCATGATGGCCCTGTGCATGTGAAAGCCGAGGGGGAATCTCGGGAGTCATGTCTTGAGTACCATCACCGGGTGATTGAAGAAACAGCACGGAATCAAAACTGGTGTTCAAATTGTTCGAGCATTCTACGGAAATTCATAGTCACTAAAGATTGTGAGGGCTGCCAATCTGACTCCAAGGATCAGCCTGAGGAGAAATATCCATATGTGCTGCGGGACAGAAACGATGAAGACACGAAATCGTCGAGGGCACCACCAAAGGGAAATCCTCGATGGTGGAATCCCAAGGACCAAGATATCAACAAGCTCTGCAACACCAAAACATCATACGGCGCGGATGGCCTTTGTCCGTGGCTGATTCCAGTCAATGACAGTGATGGGGCAGCCATGAACAGACTCGGGTTCAGTACTGACTGTGCCATCTGTTTCGCTCTGGCCAGAACCATTGTAACAGCGATTTCATCAAAGTTATCAAAAGACCAAAAGGCCGCGATAACGGGGGTTTGGGTCGGCCAACTCTATAGTCACATGTTCATGACGGATGGGGTGAAAAATAACTTTCCGGTTAGTCTGGAAATTGAATGGCACAAATGGGATCGATGGTGGGATCAAAAAGCAGAGAAAACCAAAGTTACTATGAATCTCTTTTTGAATCAGGATATTCAGAATCCAGGATTGTCGTATTACGAAACTCACCTGTTCAATCCCAGGTTTTTGAAAATGAAACTAGACGCCAAGCTCAAGGAGACTGTTGATCCTTCTACAGTAACTTCATTGGAACAAGATGATAGTAAGCGTTGCGTAGCAGTGATTGCGGTACCGCTCTAACACCTTTTGATAGGCTTCCCTAATTCATTCCGACTCGTTGATGTCAAGAATAAGTGTATTGTCCCCATTGGCAATCGGCCGGTCAAATATTCCGCGATTAGCTATAGATGGGATTCAGACGATTGCAACATGCTCACTACGAAAACAAAGTCAAAGTTTGAGCGGCCTGGGTCGATGCGTCTATCAACAATGTCCAAGAGCTTACATGACAGTATGATGCTTGCCCGGGATTTGGATATTCCCTACATCTGGATTGACCGTTATTGCATCATGCAGGATAGTGACCAGGATAAGGCAGAACAAATAGGAGCCATGGGAAAAATCTATTCCAAGTCGTGGTTAACCATCATCTTCTCACTCTCTGATGATATACACAATGGACTACCTGGTTACGACCGCCCCTTTCTTCCACGTTCCGGGGCCATCAATCACCCTCCTGAACATTATGATGGGACAGCAAATGAGTGGATGATGTGGCAGTTTAATCCCAAATCAGTATGGCTAAACCGTGGCTGGACCATGCAGGAGGAGTATCTTTCACCTAATCGTCTTTACATGACAGACTGGACGATAATGTGGCACATCAAATGTCCCAACTTTGTGTACTACCATGTAGCACATGGTGTAGAGCGACAGGACTATCACTTTTGTTGTCCAGACGAAACAAACGGACTCTCAAGCATAATTACTGTCTATAGTGGTCGGGATCTGACACAAAGCGGTGATAGGCTAATTGCTGTATCTGGGCTACTGCAAGCTCGTGGGATTGATCACTTATACGGCATTGACCCACAACATACCGTCCAAACTCTGTTTTGGAGTCCCAAGAAGGAAGCCATTTCTGCTGGTCCTGACGACAGGTTCCCAACCTGGTCGTGGACCCACCTCAACTTGAAGTTACGGAATACAGGAGTATTTGCAGAGGCACCAACAGAATGTCTTGCATTACACAAGAAAACACCGGGAGACTTGCGTCCAATGCTTCGAGAACGCATGGGTATTACCGCTGAGTTTGAAGACCGCTTGAGTGACAAGCAAATTGTCTTGCGTGCTAAGATCAGAAGCATGGGACCAAATGATCAAGTCATCTTTGACCAAAAGAGATTCCATTTTCGCTTCGGTATATTCGCTATCGAGCTCTTCTATGGCGAGCCAGGGAAAAAGGCAACGTTTACTTCTGTCTATAGCTTGGCGGTGAAAATCAAAAGTGTACCACCGGAGTTGCAAGGGTGTAACGTCATTCACGCTCGGCGAGTTGGCTTGATACTAACCAGGATCAAGTCGCCACGGAAAGGAACATCGCAGAGAAGACGACTTTGGAATCGTACTAGTAAATTCCATCCGCAGAAGGTATTCAGAGCTTACAGACTCTCCCGCGGGTTTGCACGGGAAGGATTGCGTGCCATGCGCACAAGAAAAGGGTCATCTTGGTCGCAAAGGATCAGGCGTCTGGGGAGACCTAGAAGCCTCGTGCGAAGGTGGATTGGCAGGAAGAATGGGGAATTAGCAGAATTACATGGCGCGAAAAACGGGACTGCTGCCGGGAGACATATGGAATCCTTTCTTAGTCAGCGTGCCCAGTCGAAAGAGATTCCCTTCCGAACGATTGTGCTGCATTGATGCGAATAGAGGAATCAGTTACCAGTCACATGTCCTATCAATAGTATTCAGTTCATTGTGTTACGCCTTTTCCTTAAGACAGACATATTTTATTGCGATATTGAATATTTACATACATACATATGTCAGCCCACGTCAGCAGGCATATACAGATATATAGGATTCTTGGCAAAGCTGACTTCTAGTGACCACCGAGTATTGATAGGTCTATTGATATACATGTTCCATCGTTACATCAGTGGGGCGAAATGCTGGGCGTAAAACCAATGACACAGTGATCCTTCGAGAGCGGGGTACATACGATCATACTTATCTAAACACATATGTAGTAATGGACAGCCGCAATCTCGTAAAGGTTATATGTTCTGCAGTTGTCTCATGGAATGCTTTCATCGACTTTTTGTTTCCTAAGCTCTCTGCGACTGTTGTCTGCACCAGCTCACCAGGCCCAGTATCTTCAAAATGGTGTTCTATAGATTCCCGAAGAATCTTCCGCCAGGTCAAGAATCTATTGGCTTTATGAACGGAGAACAATGCAATGAATATTGTAAGCACACCCAGTAGTATTTGCGCAACGGGCAATATCAAGTGATATCACATAGTTGCTCAGTCGTTAGCTTGTTTGAAAACCCCAAACGCTAACTACCCATAGGGGAAAACGAAGACTTTGCTCCTTTAGTGGACACGAAAGTGATAAACGATGAGACCGGAAATCCACAAGAGCAAGAATATCGATTTACTCACCGGAAGATCACGCGCGCTGGCTCTCCTAGAATGGGCTTCAAGATACGTGGGCCACTTGGGCCGTTATCATACGACCATCAAATGTTAAACCAACCGCAAGCGCAAATTCGAATAGTTACACTACTGCCCGGAGCAGGACTGGAGCCACTACGATGTTCTATGTCTACACACGATTTCCCGTCTGGCACGGGAAAATACACGTGTCTCTCTTATGTATGGGGCACCCCAAATGGCACACATCCCATGCACCTCGATTCCGGCATTATCGGCATCACTGAGAATCTCATGGCTGCATTATGGCACATACGTCGCAAGAGAAAACCAATTCGTCTCTGGATCGATGCTTTATGTATCAATCAAGTCGATGAAGACGAAAAGGCCCACCAGGTGCAAATGATGGGCGAGTTTTACGAAAAAGCAGACCGGTTGATTTCATGGCTTGGGTCGGCTCAGTCGGAGACCGCCGAAATCTCACGAGATTTGAATCGCCTTTTCCAGGCTTCATTGGACTGGGACAAAGATCATGATTCCCGGCGACCATTGGCAAAAGGACTTACAAAGGTCAACTGGATCAACCTTCGTCCTGTGTTTGATAGTGCCTATTGGACTCGCGCATGGATTGTCCAAGAGGTTGCCGTCCGGGAAGAATACCTTGCGCTATGGCCGTTACTTAACAAAGAGTTGGACCGATTCAAATACCCTTTGGCAAGACGGCATGCACAATGGCCCAAAATTCGGGGATGCACAGCGGATTACTTGTTATACGGGAAATGCAAGATTTCCCTTTGGTGCATTTTAGTTATAACTAGGGCAATCTATTGGAGCCAATTTGATGCTGATGTTCGCGATGTACATGAGTCTTTGCCGGATACTGGGAGTTTCAATCAGACTCTTTTTTCTCTACGGAAGGGGTTATTCTCTGGTGTCACTTACTCATCCTCACACAAAGTGACTGCCCAGTTAAAATTCGCTTCAACCAAAACATTTCCCTTTGCCTCTGCGTATGAACATTCATGCAACTCCCTTCAGGTGGGACAAGATCGCGATCGCTTATTTTCTCTTGCCGGGCTCTACAAAGATCTCGCAATAGTAGTTGACTACAATAAACCTGATACGGAGGTAGTTTTGGACATCGCCCAACACATAGTGGCGTCTCTAAAAACCATGAGGCGCCAATTGTATCTACCCTATGAGAATCACGGATTACAACCGGTTCCCGAGGAGCTGTCTGCAGCGGATACCTTGGTATCCTGGGTGCAATATGGCAAAACCATCTCATTTCCTTCTAAATTCTATGACGGTTACTTCTCTCAACTCCAAACCCCACAATTTCTAGGCGCGAGAGCTGACACATTGGAAAATACAACATTTCATCGCGGTCTAGGGTGGGGAAAGCTATACGCTCAGTGTATGTATCGAGCCAAGGTGGTGAAGCTGTTCCAAGAAGATGACGACACGGAGTTGAGAAAGGCCATGGCAGCACGCTTCAGCGGGGGCAAGATGGATGATGAAGAGAGTGACTTTTTACTTCACTGGTTGGATTATATTCCGCCTTTCAGATCAAGTCTCAAGGAACGTTTAGATCATTACTTGGATGTCGACAGGTACATAGATGATGATGTTGATTACAGACTCGTGTCACCTTTGTGGCGTATGCATCGCTCGGGTCATCACCTTGGCATTCTATCAGATGGTAATCTGTTCGTTGGTTGCTCATACAGTCAAGTTGGTGACGAAGTTGTGTTGGCTGAGGGATTCTGCGACGCCTTCGTAGTACGCAATGCAACTCCACAAGGGGAGGTTCTGTTTGTTGAAGTTGCCCTCCTGGTAGGTATACCCCAGTCACAAGTGATTACCGAATGGAGAGAAGAACTTGTTATAGTGTAACATTATTGAGTCCCCACTTACATGCACATCATACTATGCCCTTCGCAGTAGATAGCTTGACTTATAACTTATCTTATTGGACAGATGTGGAGTTACTAACTACATCGAACACAACCATCTTCATATATCATGTACACTCTCGCTACCTCCGTGATCTCTCAACTCTTGGATTCTCTAACCTTGGAAAGGTCCCTTCTAGTGACGTGCCAGTTGCTCGCCCTCCCAACTTCATGTAAAGATCAAGAAGCGACTGCTTAAACGACAAGTAATTCGACCCGAAAGACAAAAGCCAGTCTGTCGGCTGTTCTTCGGGTACAACCCTTTCAAAGACGACCGGTTATACAAAACCATCATTCTACATTGAATCAAATTTGCGGTGATAAAGGTGGCCGGCGATGGAGGCAGTGCTTACAGTTGAACAGTAAATGCACAATCCCCACCAACAACACGTGTAATACACAGATCCATCACAAGATGTCTGAACATTCTCCAATGCTTTTCGTACAAACTGGAGAGGTCAACCGTAGGGTTAAGCCCTTACGAATGATCGTCAGGGATCGCCATTATGTGCCAAAAATAGATCGTGACGATACAATCCGTCGTTGTATCCTTAAAACTGGCAGGTATTGCTTCAGAATACAAGTATTCTCTAAGAGCGAGAAATTAGAGGGGTATCCAAAAAGACCGGTACTACTATTTCCGCCTCACTTTATTTTCTGTTTCGACTTCGATTCCTTATAATAGCGTGTAACAATTGAACGAGTAAACAGTTCAGTTTCATGAACCTAGAAAGTTGACATGTTGCTACCCAGAAGAACTTTTACAACCAGGGAGTTCTCCAATATCGCCACCACCTAGTAAAGCTTGGAACAAAACCTCGACGGGCTGTAGACTGCGGACTGAGGTTGACTCGCCATAATTGACCGTCCCCCCACACATTTATTGAACCTAGACAGGGACCAAAATGGCGCAGCCAGTGTGAATTCTCCCTGGACCATAGTGGATGACGGAATCGCGCATTTGCGATGAGCGCCTATTGGGCTGAGAAATTCGAAACCTGTCGCAGGTAGCCGGAAAGCATCTGGGCCAATACACGCATGACTTCCATCTACAGTAAGTTCTTTGGGTTTGTAGTATTGCGGGATCAATTTGGCAGTGCACGGCCGGAAAGTACGCCCGATTGATATGGTGATGGTAGATTTGAGACTTTAAATATGCCGTTGTTACGCGCCGAGTTCCTGAAAATCCCCAGGCACATATGTGTATCGAGGGACATGCGTCAGCTTGAAGATTGAATAAATACAATCCTCGGGAGATGCCTCTCCCTTCAAAATGTCAGACCAACATGTAAGATCAAGATCATGTTTGAGACGATAACTATCACCGACAAGGACCACGGGGTATATCACATGCTGGCATTTGACGATGGTATTACCCAGGTAAAAAACTACTGGACAAAAATCTCCAGGCAGATTTCCAGTGAAACAGTACTAACTTTTCTTCCTACCTAGAAACCGGTTCACGTCAAGGATGAATCCGATCCTAGAGAATCATGTTCTGAATGTAACAGCCGGTCGATAGCCGCTGTTGGAGAAGTCCAAAAATGGTGCGATAACTGCATCGAAATGGTGACAAAAATGACCATAACCAAAGGATGTGAAGAGTGTGTGAAGGACGTGCTCGAAAAAGGCCGGGAAATTCCGGTCCGGCTGTTACGAGGAATGTGGTACAACCGCCGCCACAGCGACAAGCCGCCGGAGGAAAATCACATTAGTTGGTGGTTTATTGATGACCGGGCAATGGTGGAGCTAGGTGCCCATAAGCGGATCATATGCGGTTCTAATGGGCGGATTCCGTGGCCGAGACCGATTGACGACACCAATGGTCGTGGATTGTACGACATGGGGTTAGATGAGGACTGCACTATCTGTTTTGGAATTGGACGTCGGATCTTGGCTACCTTGGACTTGGAAAATACTTTTCCACAAGCGTTTTCTGTTCAGAGTATGCGTGTGATCTTGCCGGTATATCAGCCTAAAACTATCATGGGATGCGACGATGCTTGGAACTTGAGTCTTTCCGTTAAGGCTTATGACGATTTGGCTGCAATAGATGGGCAATGCCGCGAATACAATGTAGACGTTACTTTCGTCCCGGTTCGAGAGAATAAGATGGCTGGTCTACGACACTGCGAAGATAACTTCTTTAACCCGTGGTTCTTGAAGAGACAGTTATGGAGGGAGTTAAAAAACAAGCCTGATTATCTGCCTATTCAAGAAGACAGGATTTATTCAGGTAAGAATCATGCTAGACCTTTGTGTGCCACTTAACTGACCAATCTGTATAGGAGAGCTTCCCCCATCGTTTCGCCTCATTGACGTCAAGAGGCGATGTGTTGTCAACATCAGTGACCCAAGTGTTCGATACTGCGCAATCAGCCACAGATGGGAGCCCGGTGATGAAAACATGCTCACTGAAGAGAATGAAGAAGAGTACCTCCTTGAGGACTCTTTAAGTATCGATAACATGTCAAAAACCCTCTACGACTGCATGGGCCTGGCATGGACCTTGGACATCCCATACATCTGGATCGATCGATATTGTATCATGCAAACTCACAGTTTTGAAAAGATGGAGCAGATTCGTGCCATGGGGCATATCTATGCTAATTCTTTCTTAACTATCATTTGTGCTTTGGGCGCTGATCCCCATGGCGGACTTGCAGGATATACTCGTCCGTTTTTGGCACCTCTCGATATCAGCGAAAAGGATGTTACGGCGTTCGATGGGTATGTGAACACATGGAAACTCTGGGCTTACAAGCCAATGCCGGAATGGATGGTTCGTGGTTGGACCATGCAGGAGGAGTTTCTTTCCCCTCATCGTTTGTACATGACAGACTATACAGTGGTTTGGCATATCAGCTGTCCAACAAAGGTGTACCATCACGTCGCCAAGGCAGTGACCCTCCCGCGTAAGACCAAGAAAGGGTGTTGTCAGCAGTCTACCAAGTCTATAGCAGATATTTTGACTATATACATTGGTCGAAGCCTTACGAAAGGGATGGATCGAGTCAATGCTATTTCCGGTCTCCTTCAAGCCCGTGGAATCGATCATATATTCGGTATTGGAACTCGAAATTTCCGGTATAACCTATGTTGGAGAACCACGTATGATCCCGACTACAGCGACTACAATGACTTGTTTCCTTCATGGTCATGGGCTCATGAATTCAGAAAGACTTACTGGCCCCTCAGGAACCAAACAGTCCTTCGACATAAAGCCTTTATACTACATCTTAAAAGCACGAGAGCAGAGCAATTGCAGATTGGGCGCCGTATGGAGTATGTGATGTCTGAGAAACAAGTAATACATGCCAACTACATCGTATTGTTCAGCAAGTGTAGACGAGCAACGAGACGCGATGCGGAAAATCCCAATATGAATTATTACATGGGCGCCGCCCCAGGCGATATGCTTGCCGAGATCTACACAACGGTGTCCAACGGGCCAGGGCTCAAATACTGCAGAGTCTTGCTTGTACTTCGGCGGTTTCCCGGGATTACCTCAAGACTCGGCTTCTATGATATCTTCGCCCACCGGCGGGGATACGTTGAACACTGGCAAGATCATCCACCGTTGTCTATCGTGAAAGTTAGATTATCTCTCATTCGTCCCTTGGCGCATCAAACTCTGACACGCCTGAAAAGATATCGGTTAAAACATCATCCTACCCAGCTACTCCAACCTTCTGTCCGAGCCAAAGCCCGGTCGCGAGTTGCACAGCTTAGTGTCGGTTATCGGACTAAACGCTCAACCTCGGGTTCGTTTTGGAGATTCAGAAGCAAGTCGGTGGCAATGACGGAGTCGGAGACACAGTCAGAGTGGCAGTCGACGACCAAGTCGGAGATGGTAGAGGAGAACGATGGTTCGATTTGGATTGAATCGAAGCGTGACAAGCTCTCGAGAAAAGTCCAACAGCTCAGATATTTCCAGGAGTACGCTATCGGGTTATTGCGGAAATGGAGAAGCCAAACTATAAATCGAGGCAGAAGAGCTATTTTCAAGCTCAAGGTCAAGACCCGGAAGTATTGCAAGCCTAAAAATCGACCACCGCCGCTGAGCGAGTCTGCGATTCAAACCCGAGAGGCTGTTATTGCGTGGAAGGTATTTCGCATATTTGTCCGTTTAGAGAAGTTTAGGCCAGTTCGTAAGGCTTATTACGATCGTAAAGGCGAGGTGCGATATAGGGATTATAAGAATATATTCTTAGTTTGAGTCGAGAGGAGAAGTATGATAGAAATGTAAGGCAAGAAGGTACAGTCCTTTGATAGCTGGTCTATAGAGAAACCTAAGCAGAATACAGTATGCGAAAACCAGACCAAAAGAACGCAATAGTGCTAAGATAACGCTCATGTTTCGAAACAGTTTTATTGTCAGCCGCTGCCCTGTCTGATGGCTGTTCACTAAGTGTTCGCTACGCTGGGTGTACTTCTTCCTCACGGAAGAGGTAGCAGGTTCGATTCCTGCTTGGGTCAAACCAGTGAACACTATGTTCAAGGCTGCACCTGGCTACTGCAGCTTTGTAACTTACTGTAAGCTGGAACTAATTGTCCGGTCTGTGGAGGGTCTTCTAACTTGGGGTCGGGTCGGGGTGCTAGGACTCGGGTTGCTATATGCTGGGTTGGAGGATCTGAGGTGGGTGTCGATTGTGACTAGCATAGGTTGAACTTAGATGTCCATAAATACAGAAAGTCTCTCCATAGGGTTCGCCCGGCATGAGAGTAATGACAAAAGAAAAAAAAAGGAAAAAGTGTTTGCTTCTCACTGTATAAGAATTGCCTCCGATATAGACCATGATAGAACATGCACTAGTAACAAAGTCCAAAGGTGACACTTCTTTTTGGCGCAGTAGTATGCTGATGCCCCCCCAGTCCGTCATTTATCCAAAGTGACGTCGTCAAGTTATCTTTTCGTCAAAGAGCTCTGTGTGACACGGTGAAACCCAAAGATGACATATGTATGTACATACATGTAGAGACATGCAAACAAAGCAACAACAAGGCAT
This sequence comes from Huntiella decipiens, assembly GCA_003032515.1. NCBI lineage: Eukaryota > Fungi > Ascomycota > Sordariomycetes > Microascales > Ceratocystidaceae > Huntiella > Huntiella decipiens. The sequence goes on from NETU01000569.1 coordinate 11,686, forward strand.
GTGTAACCAAAATAAAATACAGGAAGTCTATGTAATGCAATCAAAGCAACAATAAAGCAAATCAATCTCTCTTCCCCTTCAACGCCCGCATCCACTTCTTGAATTGCGCCATCTTAGTCTTGAACGCCCCCTCTTCAACCTCCTTCTCCAAGACCATCCGTCTAACCAGCAGATTATGTAATCCTCCAAACACCAATGCTACAGCTGTACTTGTGAAGATGATAACGTTGTACGGCATGCTGAAATCGGGGGTGGGAAGGTATAAAAGCATAGCCGTCGTGCGGATCTCATGGGTAACTGACTTTCCGTCTGGTCCAAGAACGTGGACAGAAGCGGCAGCAACGTCGAAACCACGGTTAGCGTCAGGTGGATATTCAGTGTACCGCAGGATGGCCTTTTGGAAATGGTAGGTAAGTAGTGCAGTAGTATTCGCTGGGATAGTCATCTTGAGTTCCAGATGCGTCCCACGAAGTCGGTCAATTGGAGCTTGGTAGGTCATTGAATGGGGGATAGCTTCGCCGGTGCTAGCATCGGTTGTTTGAAGAGTATGCAGGTACAGACGCATAAACCAAGGAAGAGACTCCTTGTAGATGAATGTAACTGGGAATGGTGAGGGGTTACGAAGTGTCGTTTTCACGGAGGCCGATTGTTGTCCGTGGCCAGTGAGCACACGGGCGACGTACAAAGGTGGTTGCTTTGGTGCTACGACTGCCGTTTCGGGGCTAGGTGCTTCACCGACCGTCATGTCAAACTGGCTGTTTTCGAAAGGGATAAAGCATCTCTTAGTAGGGCCATATCCGACCTCATACTGGGCACCATTGACGGTGACTGGGCGACCTTCGGGAACCATCACACAAATGGGGGCCTTGTCGGCTGGCGCAAGGGGACAGCTACCCTGTAGGGTCTTTCCGAATAAGTCGGAGAGGGTCCATTCTTGGCCAGGTTGCGAGTCGATAGGGTAGCAAGTAGACCCGTCGGTGTATGGACGGGACATATCGCATGGGAGCTGGTCACCTGGTGGTGGATGTGGGATAGGGTTGTCTATCCATGTTAGTAAGTTTTCCATTTACACAGTCTCTAAAAGGAAACATACCACGAGGTCTCTGAGCACGAGGAATATCCATAACCATATCAACAGTCTGCTCCACCTCCACAACACACTCCTTCTCTCCCTCCCTACAAACAGGTCGAACATCAATAGCCATAGACTGCCAAGTAGCATCGAACAAGCGATGTCCATCGAGCAGACTAGCCAATCCAGCCTTCCCCTTGCACGGCAACATCTTCACAAACGGTGTAAGGTTCTCTGTGCAAACAACCTCATGTGGAAGGACTCCGTGGACAAGTTGGAGAGTTTGGTTATGAGATCCTGTAGGCGGGAAGGAATGTTGTGGGTATGTCGTGCGGGTTTCATCGATGAAGTTCAGCGAGGCGCAAAAGAGACCGGATAGGGTATTCGTGAGCATGCGCCATTGCTTCTCAATTCTGTGATTCATTAGCCAACATCCCAACCAATTGCCCAAGTAACTCACCCATCATCGCCTTCCACCAAATAAGCCCACATTTCAACACCAACACCACCTTCCCTTTTGCCACTCCACGGTCTCTCTCCCCAGCCCTCTTCATCCCAGCGTCCAACCGCAAACCGCAAATGCACCTCCGCGACTCCCGCGCCCTCCAAAACCTGCGCCAATTCCCTCGGAAAGACCCGATAGTCATGCGCGACCAGATCCCGTCTTGGCTGCTCGGCGCGGAACTGGAAGGATGCCAACAGGGCATTCCCCGGTAATGGCGTCAAATCTAGATGTTCCTCATACCCCGGTGTCGCATTCGTAAGTCCGGCGAGTACCGCCGTCGTCAGCGCCGTCGTGAAAATGCGCATTTTGGTCGTTGCTGTTTGTTACTTACACCGTCCCAAGGACACGGTCTAGTGAAGCCATTAAGCTACCCAGGTCAGCTAGCTAGTTGCGACAATTAGGCAGGCGGTGGGGTCTGGCAGAATCTATTCGACCAGGGTTATGCGACCCTGGGATAATAATATTGGTGAACTTTGCGACGGCTAGCCTTGCGACGCAACCATCAGACGTTCCTTGATCTTGCAATTGAATCGCTATCATATATTACAACACAATGGCGGCCGAACAAAGGAAATTATTGGAGCAGCTAATGGGCGCGACGTCAACGTCTCGCGCCCAGCAGGTTTCACTGCGCGACCCGAAGGTTTGCCGCAGTTACATTGTGGGCAGTTGTCCGCACGATCTCTTCACCAACACCAAGCAGGTTCGTCTTCACCTACTCCTCTGTCTCTTTAGTCTCAAACTAACCGGTCTATCCTTCTAGGATCTCGGTCCATGCAGCCGTATCCACTCCGAGGCTCTCAAAACCGAATACGCCGCTCTCCCTCCTCGCGAAAAGACCGCTCTCAACTTCACACCCGACTACGTGCGTGATCTCGCCAAATACATCGATAGTTGCAACACTCGCATTGAAACCGCCCAACGCCGCCTCGAAAAGACCCCCGATGAGCTACGCCAAACCGCCGCTCTCCTCTCAGAAATCTCCACAGCCAGCAGTAACATGTCCACCGGGCTCCTTGAGGTTCGCGTCGCTGGCGAATCTGGTCTCGTGAACAGAGCGATGGATGAGTTTTACCGTGTAAAGGAGTATGCGGCGATTAAGGCGGATAAGGAACGGGCATTGCGCGAGTTGAGTGATACGTCGGGACCATCAGGGCATCAGAAGTTGCAGGTGTGTGATGTGTGTGGTGCCTATCTGTCCAGGCTGGATAACGATCGTAGATTAGCAGATCATTTCTATGGAAAGATGCACCTGGGTTATGCACAGATGCGCAAGGCATACGAAGAGTTCCCCAAGGAAATGCGCATGCGGTCTCGCGGCGGTGGTGGTGGCGGCAACGGCGGCGGCGACGACGAATACCGGGGTGGTAGTCGTGGAGGAGGCTACAAAGGTGGTCGTAGAAATCGTTGGTAAGCGGTTCATAGAGGACTTGTTTTCTTGTGCTTCAGTTTGGCGTTTGGGGAAATCACTTGGGATATGGGATCAGACATCGTGTGGCATGCATTTATTGATTGCCTTGGGCAGGCCATGACTATAGGATAGGCAATTAAACAAAACAAAAGTGGTATCAATCACAAGGCTAGAAACAGAACAAAATGCAAACTTGCGTGTGCATGGGAAAAAAGAGACCTCACGGAGGCAATATGAGATAAAAAAGCAACAGATCCAACAAAACAACAATGTCATGACATCCAAACAATGAAGCACGGAAAATACAGAACTCCCGTTAGGCAAAGCTGTCCTCCACCTCATCAGCCCAATTGAATTTGGGCATCGGTGCAAGAGGAGTCAAGACAATTGGCGCAGACACCTCGTCTGCCTTAGGCGTAGCAGACAGCGACATGGCCTTTGCGGCAGGAGCCAAGGTAGAGGAGACTGCGACGGGCTCACTGGGAGTCGGTCTCCCATGGTGTGACTCATTGGTGGTATGGTGGCGATCATCATGGCCACGAGACCGACCTCCTCTCCGTCCATCACCCCGGTGGTTATCGCTGCGGTGGCCGTTGTGATTGCGGTTGCGGCCATCAGAGTGATGGTCTCTGTGACGACCATCGGCATGGTGATCGCGGTTCCGGCCTTCGGGGTGGTGATCACGATCACGGGTGTTCCGCCGGTTATTGCGAGGCGACATGTGTGCGTCGTGCTTGCTATCCCTGCGGGGTGGCGAGCCGACAATGGCAGCGGCCGAAGCGGCGGCGACCTTCTCCGGGAATAATTCTCTCACGGCGCTCTTCTGTTGGGCCTCGATGGGAGGCTCGATGTCACTTGGTGTAACATCCTTCTCGGCCGTGGCAGCAGCAAACCGAGAGCCGAGAAGACCCTTATTCTTGGGGGGTTGTTGAGGCACAGGATCAACAGAGAATCCCTCTCCGAGAGTCGGCACGCCTGTCTTTAAAACCTCGGAGTCCCAACCACTGTTCGCATTAGTGCGCTCCTGCAGCCGTCTCGCCCGGTTCTTCTCCCGCTCGGCCTCCTGGGCCTCCCACTTCTGTTGCTCCTCTCGATGTTTCTTCTCCTTCTCTTCCTTTTCCTCTTCCATGGCCTTTGCATGCAGTTGCTTATCACGGCTAGCGGCCTCGATAGCAGCAGCCTTAATCTTCATCCCGGCCATCTTAGCAGAAATCTCCTCCTCCGTCATCTTTTGGCGGGGGTTGGCACCGGACTGCAGGCGAAGAGGATCCATTGGTGGTGGTGCAGATTGGGTCGAAGCCGCGGGCTTTTTGTGGTGCTGCTGTGTAGAGGGAGTCTGGGTCTTCGGGGGGTTGGCGGGCGGTGATCTGGGTGTGGATTTGACCGAGACTTGAGGCTGGGTGGGGGCCTTGGCAGCGGGTTTCTTGGTCACCGGCTTCGAGTTTTCGACTTCGCGCATGGCTTTGGGGGCAGTCGGGGGGTGGAAAGGCTTCTCGACTGGAGCCTCAACTGGCTGTTCGGCTGCAGCGGGCTGGGCAAACCGCGAGCTCATCAAGCCCCGCTTCGGCTTCGCGGGCACTACCTTCTCAACCGTCGGCTCATTCTTTGCGACAACGGGAGGGGTAAGGGGAGGTGTAGTGACGATAGTAGTGGCGGCATCGAAATCTTCATAATCGTCGAGATCATCGTCGAACAGGTCGTCCTCGGTTCTGACTTGGTACTGGTCGTCCATTATAAACGAGGTAAATAGGTTGAACAAAAATGTGTGATGTGTGATGAGGAACAATTTGGTTTGATAATTTGGATGGAAACGTGGTTTGAGAAGATGAAAAAGAACAGTTTGAAATATTTGGAAAAGAAAAAAAAAACTAAAGTACATGGAATTTAAAACACAACATTCAAGAGTTATCTCCACCTTTTAGTGTGAAATCCTAATCCCGCTCTTTCCATTCTTGACACCGTCTTAATGTCTCTGATCAAAATCGACCCATCCAATTGCCCAAAACAGCCACCCATAGAACTGACACCTACCAAAATAGCATACAGACGAAAAGCTACCACCAACGACGCCTACTAAAACGAAACAAGTCCAAGCCTTCGCCTTCCAAACTGCACATCATCATCAAACATTTAGCAATGCCTTCCCTCAAAATGACGTCGACCATTTCCCCCTCACTTTGTCCGCATCACACCAGTCCGTGGCCGCTCGGTGGCTGATTCGCGAGGGTTTGATGCACCAGGGTTACCCAAGCTCTCTGACGAGGTTTCTGAATGTGGTTAGGCGACGTTTCGAGGCCTTGCCCGAGACAATTGGGTGCCGATGATAACCAGCCAAGGCGAATTCGTTACGGTCAGCGCAAACATTAAGTTGATACCTCTTGGATGGCGACATGGGTCTTAAGTTGAGAGGCAATCCATTCTTCCATTCTTTCAAGTTCTTGACAAACTTCAATCTTGTTGACGTCGCACATCAGGTGGACATTCCCCGCATATTTGTATTGGTTAGGGCAAATAACCAATCTTTTGATATGCTGGTGAGCCAAGCTCCAGCCAAGCTCCAACAAGGTGATAGAGCATTCGGCGTCGGGGGCAAAGAAGAACACGGCAAATCTCGTCTTGGCCAAATGTGTGATTTCCCATCTAGTCTGTTTAACAAATCGGTCGCAGTTGACGCTGTTGGACCAAGTAGCATCCCATTCGTGGTTGACAGGATCTATGATGGTCAGGGGCGTTTGAATCGTCTTGGTGATGGTGTCGATGACCCCTTGGCGCCATTTGCTATGAACACCGGAAGTGGCTCCGGCCAGGAAGACATAATCGCCGATCCAGTCTTGAGGGCTATCGTGATGGGGTGTAACGATGGAAATGTGCGACATTGTGATATGATGTGTAGCTGTGTAGGCGCTTTGGAAAGAAAACAAGTGTGCATCTTCGTTAGGCCGTCGTCTCTTGCCTTTTTGTTGTCAACCCAGGCTTCATGCGCAGGAGACTTACACCTAGCCTACTCTCCTGATCAAGCCACTCAATGTAACCCCACCGCCTGAGAATGACGTCATATGTCTCCCTTGGTTAACCTGTCGTTGGTTGATTCCACACTTTGTCGCCGAAGTTTGAAGTTATCAGTGTATAAGGGTTATACCCTACACAGTACTCGAACCAACCGAGAAATGTGTGGAGTAGGGACCAATGGTACTTAGCTAGATATCAGAGGCTTATGATGCGACAGGAATTCATGACTCAGGAGGTCCGGAGACATTGGCGGTTAAAAAATAAGGCTAAGAATACTATTGGCCAAAGGAAATAGAATGTGAATGTAAATTGCTAGCGAGTAGGCTGACTACCTGTGTCCTTAGGCAGAATCATAACCCAAGGCGAAAGTCAAGATTCTAATTGGCCAATAGTGAACCATGGGAAGATAGCGAAGAAATTGCGGAGCAGTCTTCCTCACATTGTGCAACATAGGATCGATTGCAATGACAGAGGTCGTGGTGATGTTGTTGTGTAATATAGGAATGTGGCATATCACATGACGTCATATACTCTACAACCCTTGCATTTGACAGGAGGGTCCAGACGTTGTCAGTTGGGTGTCACGACTTATCAACTAAAGGAATGCCGAAACATGTCAACTGTGGTGAGCCGTCAGGATGTTTGATGGCTACAACATTCGCGTGGGAATACCAGATAGTGTGGCAAATACTCAATTATGGTTAGAATTACTGTAACCCTAGGATCCCTCTATGTGACAATGTGGAGGGCAGTAATTATGATAAACTAAGATCAATCAATTAACCAGACAGAAATTGTTGAAGATGGCTCTTACAAACCGGAGAGTAAGTGAAAACCTCGGAACCACACAGTCCATTTCCAAACAGAACGCTAGACAGGTGTACTGAACGTTAACGAGGCTGGTTGTATCAGAAGACTACAGTATGCTCTATCATAGGAAACACGTGGTTAACAAATGTTGAATAGGACCAACAATTACGAAGGTAGGTCTTTGCTGGTATATAACAATTGCAAAAAACAAGACAAAAAAAAATATAATTAGGGGCAGATAGCCTGAAATAGACGCCGGGTTTGTGAGCGAGTGTTTTATGGTCACATCGACAGGGCGAAAGGGTAGGATTGAAACCAGTAATGTAGGGCTCCGTCAGGAGAGGGTTGGGTACAATTGTGTTCATGAACAAACAGATAGTCCCAAGCTCATCAAGATTGAATGCTCTGCAGTTGTCTCATGGAATGCTTTCATCGACTTTTTGTTTCCTGAAACCTCTACTACTGTTGTCTGCATCATCTTACAAGGCGCAATATCTTCAAAATAGGGTTCTATCGATTCCCTCACGATCTCCCTCCAGCTCGGGAATCTATTGGTTTTATGAACCTAGAACAATGCAGTGAATATTGTAAGCACACCCAGTAATATTTGAGCAATGGGGAATAGCAAACATCAATTTCGATCGGAGTTTTGTTCAGGTGATAGATTGTTTGACTATATCACATACTAACTACCTACAGGGGAAAATGAAGACTTTGCCCCTATAGTGGACACGAAAGTGATAAACGATGAGACCGGAAACCCACAAGAAATGGAATACCACTTTACTCACCGGAGGATCACGCGAGCCGGCTCTCCTAGTATGGGCTTCAAGATACGCGGGCCACTTGGGCCGGTCTCATATGACCATCAACCATTAAGCCAACCTCAAACGCACATCCGAATAGTAACACTACTACCTGGGATAGGATTAGAACCACTGCGATGTTCGATGTCTACGCACAACTTTCCGTCTGGCACCGGAAAATACACGTGTCTCTCGTATGTATGGGGCACCCCAAAGGGCACTTATCCTATGTACCTTGA
>NETU01000569.1:19686-45684 GCA_003032515.1 Huntiella decipiens
CCAGGTTGATGAAGACGAAAAGGCCCGCCAGGTGCAGATGATGGGCGACGTTTACGAAAAGGCAGACCGGTTGATTTCATGGCTTGGTTCAGCTCAGTCAGAGACCGTCGAAATCACACGGGACTTGAATCGTCTTTTTCAGGCCTCATTGGATTGTACCAAGGATCATGATTCCCGCCGACGATTGGAAAAAGCACTTACAAACGTGAACTGGATCAACCTTCGTCCAGTGTTTGATAGTGCTTATTGGACTCGCGCATGGATTGTCCAAGAGGTTACCGTGCGTGAAGAGTATCGTGCACTATTCCCGTTGCTCAAGAAGAAGTTGGACCGATTCAAATACCCTTCGGCAAGACGGCCGGCCCAATGGCCCAAAATCCGGGGATATACAGCGGATTACTTGTTATACGGACAATGTAAGATTGCCCTCTGGTGCATTTTAGTTATAACCGACGCAATCTTTTGGCACACAGATGATCCCAATGTTCGACGTATACGTCACTCATTGCCGGATACTGGGAGTTTCAACCAGACTCTACTTTCTCTAAGGAATGGGTTATTCTCTCGTGTTATTTCCCCATCCTCACTCAAATTAACTTCCCAGTTAGCATTAGCTTCAGACAAAACATTTCCCTTTGCCTACGCGTATGACTATTCATGCACATGCCTTCAGGTGGGACAAGATCGCGATCGCTTATTTTCTCTTGCCGGGCTCTACAAAACTGTCAAAATAGTAGTTGACTACGATAAACCTGACACAGAGGTGGTTTTGGACATCGCCCAACACATAGTGGCGTCTCTAAAAACCACGAAGCGCCGATTCCATCTACCCTTTGAGAATCACGGATTACGACTGGTTCCCGAGGGGCTGCCTGCAGCGGATACCTTGGCATCTTGGGTGCAATATGGCAAAACCATTTTATTTCCTGCCAGACTCTATAGCGGTTTCTTCGATCTACTCCGACGCCCAGAATTTGCAGGCACAAGAACTGACACATTTGAAAATACAACATTCCGTCGCGGTCCAGGGTGGGGAAAGCTGTACGCTCAGTGTATGTACCGAGCCAAGGTTGTAAAGCTGTTCCAAGAAAACGACAACAAGGAGTTAAGAAAAGCAATGGCAGCACGCTTCGGGGGGAACAAGACGGATGATACAGAGAAGGACTTTTTACTTCGTTGGTTTGGTTATATTACTCCTTTGAGACCAATTTACAAAGCGGTCTTAGATCATAACTTGGGTCATTACTTGGATGTCGACAGGTATAGTGATCATGACGTTGATTACAGACTCGTTTCGGCTTTGTGGGGTATGTGTCGCCGGGGTAATCATGTCGGCATTCTATTAGATGGTAATCTGTTCGTCGGTAGCTCATACAGTCAAATTGACGACGAATTTATCTTTGCTGAGGGATTCGGCACCCAGTTTATAGTCCGAAATGCAACCCCGCAAGGCGAGGTTCTGTTTGTCGAAAAAGCGTTTCTTGTTGGTATACCCCAGTCGCAAGTGATTACTGAATGGAGAGAAGAACTTGTTATAGTCTAACATGTTGAGCTCCACTTCCATGCACATCATACAACGCCCTTCGCAGTAGATAGCGTGACTTGAAACTTATCTTATTCTACAGGTGTAGAGTTACTAACTACATCGAACACGCCCATCTTCATATATTCTCTACACTCTCACTACCTCCGGGATTTCTCAATTCTTGCATTCTCTAACTGTGGAAAAGTCGCTTGGAGTGATCTGCCAGTTGCGCGCACGAACTGTGTAAGAACTGGCGGCCACGTAGAGCCTTCTATGAACCAAGTTACACTACGTGCGGTACGCCGTACCAAATATTCTTGTAAAAGCTCGCAAGCAGCCCCAATGTGGAGGCTAGAGAGAGGTGTATTATTTTTAGTGCTAGTATACGTGCTTAAAACAACCAACTGCGTAGCCTCGAGCTTGTCCACCAGGACCTGAGAAATGTTAGATCATGATAATGTTGCCGGTAAACATGTCAAAGTCGGGCACAGCTCCACCATACAAAAGATGCGGGGTATCTCGTACGAACGCCCTCGATCTCTAGGAAATATCCTCGAGTAGTTTCATTCTATTCTTGAAAACCGGCATACAACGATATCCTTGGACCATTACATTCCTCGATCTGCGGAGATGCATGTCGAGAACCCTCGAACTATCTTGATCCCCCGGCCTGTTTCGCATCTAGACACCGGGACAATAAGGAACCAACGTCACTACTAGACACTGGGCCCCCAGGTTATCTATAGGCGTGTGTCGTCGCACATGATGGCGACATTAGACGCCATGCCTCGCTCTGCCTCGTGTCGCAGGGAAGGTGAAAGTTTTGTCGCTGAGCCAGTGAGGCGATAGTGAATACGATTTGGCTGAAGATATTAGGGTTTTATTGGTTGGGTTACTGTGAACCACAGAGCATTCTCTCCATAGGCTAGGCCTGCATGAGAACGATGAATAAAAATATATATATGCATATAATTCATACATGAATCCAAAAATCTCGGCCGTACATGTGTATGTGCATCCATTATGCATAGCCATGAAAGACCTTGGGGCACCCCAGAATGTGCTACTTGTCAATAAAGTTCGCCACTGGTAAGGCTACCACTTAACTATGTAAGCCCCCGACCCCGGTTACGAAATTCAAATCCCGTATTTAATTGGGTTGTCTGACACTGCAGTGTAACCAGCCAAACGCTGACTGGCATGTGAACCTAATTTCTATGGGATTGTGAAGAGACATCGTCTGAGAACGCCCGGATACGAGATGTATACGGCACCAAGATGTATGCTGTTTGGAGCCATAGATTTCGGACTGCCACGCCAGTAAGATCGTCTCCCTCCATTCCAAACGAGGTCGGTAACGTTACGTCGTGAAGTACATTTATACCGCGAGGTACTTTCAGATCATGGTAACAGTAGGGCGGAGAACTCATTAGTGGAGAAGAGTACATACATACATACAACATGTGTACGTCACAGCGAATGAAATATTTGTTCCTTAGGTGTGGTATTCCAAGCTCCAAGTCATAACATATAAGAAAGATCTGTCTCGCCGCTTGCCGAAATAGCCATTACCTCTAGTTTAACCATCAACCCATTCAAACCCTCCTTAGCAATCCAACAATTGTTACAATGAAGACTTCTGCTTTCCTCGCCGTAACAGCTGCATCGTTAGCCAACGCTTCTACAGGATTCAGATTTCGTCTCATCGGCGGAAACGACATCACCAACAATGTCGGTCTCAGACAAAACGGAAGTGTCGCCAACGAATGGCACGAATATGCCGTACCGGGCCCCTGGAACCCCGATGACCACTGGCAATTCGGCACGACGACATACGACTACCCGCCCGGAAGCAGCAACGATTCAGCTACCGTGCAGAACGTTCCTACTTGGCCGAATCCCGGTGGGGCCACGTATTGGTGGATGACCCCTGTGGATGGGGATGACGACATTTACGAGTTCATGATTAACAGAACTTCCAACACCAACTTCAAGCTTCAGTATGACGCAGCCAGCAACAAGACTCTGCTGCGCTACAACGACGTCCCTGACGGCACTTGGAAGTGGATTGCTAAGAAAAGTATCCACTGGCAAGGTCTTGAGGCCTGGCAGCCGATGTGGGTACGGTGCACGGAAGCTAGTGACGCTACCTTGGCTACTTGGGAATATGTCGATGTCGATGTTGAGATGCAGATTTGGAATTTCACGGCGCGGCCAGACGTGTATGGCAGTGCTACTCAGCCTTGAATTTGAAAATAGGGATGTGGATATTTTGGCGAGTACTATGAGAAAATATAAAGCAGAATTTGAGAGATTATCCAGTCGATATAATAGCATCTAGTAGTAACCCAATGGCTTGGTATGTTTTTCAATTTTCGTGATATGCCTGTGGTGTATTATGTCGTCGTGAAGCCTATGATCTCAAGAGATATGCCACAGTTGAAATATAGCACGGGTAGTCTTGAATCGATACTAACTATCTAGCCTACAACAGCAGATGATCTTGACATTTATTCGTCGTCGCAGATGATGATTCGCTGGATGAGAGCGCAAGCTACCCACCGAACTACAAAAGATGGGTCCCAGCTCCCCCGAGAACTACTACTTCCTCTTTGGAGACTCAATACAACCACGAACCCACCAATCACACCCCTCAATGTTTTCTTGTACATCAACACCAAATGACTCGCATAGCGCCGTGATCTGATCAAAGTTCTTATGACCCGCCTCACAGGCCACAAAGCAAGCGCTACTAGAACGGATAGCGACTGGCAACTCAAGAAGCATCCCTTCACAATCAGTATCCTTGGTGAAGAAGAAGACGGCTATCGGTACATTTTTGATCATGGAGATGTTTGCCAGTTTTTGTTTGTGTGTCTGGCTATTGGAAGCAGCCGAGGCTTCATTATGGGATGAAGTCCGCCCACGTACATCGGCTAGTTTCAGGAGACACATCTTAATGGGGGATCTCCACTGAGCATGGTCACCGGAAGATGGGCCCGATAGAAGAATTTGAACGCCATCGTAAGCCGACTTTGGGACAGTGGTAGTCGTAGCCTCTAAGGATGTAGATTTATGGATATCTTCATTGTAACAAACAAACTCGGCAGCATGTGATGGCTTTTGACTTAAGACACTCTTAGATAGTGATAGCTCGCATTTAGTAGTATCAGGAGTGAGTTTCAGTTGACTATACTCGGATTCTGACAAGCCATGGGCGGGAAGTGCCTTACTGAGTATTCCTGTGGAGTTGGGTGTCGTAGGTGTGTAAATGACTTCGGAGTCTGAAGAACAAACAGAAGGAGGGGAAATAACTTTGGACTTCGAGGGCATGGGGGCTAACTTTGGCGGGTTGCTAGACGAAACTTTCTTTGTGGGAACAGAGGGAGTCTTGATCTTCCGGCCACTTGTGAGTTGCAAATCCTCGGTAGATTGCTGAGGGCGGGGATACACGTTTACCGGGTTTGGAAAGGAGATTGTAAAGACACCACTAGTGATTGTCAACGGGCACTCAGTGTTAGGATTGCAAGAGGGTGGTTGCTGGTCCTTAGTAGCAGAGGTAGTGAGTATACTTTTGGCGCTGAAGTCTACTGGGGTTTGAGCACCAATATTGGTGATAGGGGTACTACCACACAGTCCACAGCCAGTAACGGGCTTAACTGAGGTGCTGGGGCCAAAAAGCCCCGGGGTAGATGCGGGTTTGGGTGAAGCACGAGAGCCAAATAGTCCCACAGGAGCCGTAGAGTGGGCTATAGTAGCAGGCTGAACTGAAGTACTAGATCCAAACAATCCCCCAGTAGTCATGGGGGCAACTGATCCGGCGGCAGTAGCAAGCGTGGCTGTAGCGGGCGGTCCAAACAATCCACCGGTGGCTATTGGGGCAACACATCCTGTGGCAGCAGCAAGCGTGGCCGTAGTGGGCGGTCCAAACAAGCCACCGGTGGCTATTGGCGCAACACATCATGTGGCAGCAGCAAGCGTGGCCGTAGTGGGCGGTCCAAACAATCCACCATTAGCTACGGGGGCAATTGATCCAGCAGTGTCAGCGGGCCAGAGTGAAGTACGAGATCCAAAAAATCCACCGGTAGTTATTGGGGCAACCGATCCAGCAGCCGTAGTTGGCGTGGCTGAAGTACTAGAGTCATCCAGCCCACCAGTAGCAGGTCGTTTCGACCGAGCATGGGACCCAAGCGACCCGTTGGTTGAATTCGGCTTGTCTGAGGCGGTACTACCATGACCCTTCTTTGTTGAACGGCTACTGAATGCGTTGGAAATTATCCGTTCAGACTTGGCCGGCTTGTTTTCGTCAGGAAGAGCGACCACGTTCTTCGTCTTCGCGGAGGCGGCTGTAGGTTGTCCCCGCTGGGTGCTAGAAGATTTCCCACCGGACGGCATAGTTATCGCGGGATATTCTAGCGTAGCAAAAAAAAGGGTTGCACTGTGAGCTATAGGCTTAATTGAAGGTTGAGCGCCGAAAAGGTCTCTGCCTCGTGTTGGACCTTTCATGGCGTGCTAAGGAAAGGTGATTAGGGATGGATTCGTAGTGTGTAGTTCGGCTATTGTCAGGAATACGATGGAGCTCGTCGTAGGATACTACGATTGTGGCGTTTCCTAGACAGATGGTGCGACGAGAAAGACGATCTACTGGTGAGATGAGGTCTCAGAGGCTGATTTAGGTTTAACAAATGCGGTAAAAACTTAGGATAATGGCGCTGGATTTTGTGTTAGATGTGTTTGACAGCCCGCGGGACGTGGTACTCACAGCAGTGTTCTGATACGGTAATTCTGGGAAAATTCTAGGTGTATGGACAAAGAACAATATGAGAAGAAGGTGGCAATTAGTGTTCTGACCAGAGATTTGACGCGTGTGCCCTGGTCTTGATATCTCTGATTTTATGAAATGAGAATCAAAATATTTACCCTCATTCACTACATAATTGGTAGCAGGGGTTACCCGACGATGGATTATGGAACAGCTGCATGCACTTATGCATACTTGTATACTAGTTATCGTGCGTGCATATACAAGGCCGAAGGTCGCTGTTACACCACATCTTCAAATTATGTTGATTCATGGTTACATCGCCAGGTGAAAATGATCAGTAGAACTTTCCTCGCGACTGGAGATTTGTGGATCCCGAATTGGGCTGTAGTACTAGTAATAGGGAGGTCAATTTGAGCTTTGGTGCTAGACTTTGTAACTTTTGCATGGCTTAGGTGAACCATTCTGTCGGTCTTCGGCCGTATGAATTGCCGTTCAATATAGCATGAGCTTGTTCGACAGATCCATATCACAAACAGATATCCTTTAAACATTAAACGTTGGCTATCGTCACGAAATTGTGTTGTGCCTGCGTCACGTGAACAATCTTCAGATGAACATTCGCTTAGCCAAAACCACTATAACCTTAATGGGTAAAACACGTGGTTTGACCATTTTTGGTGAAGGCTGCGTGACATCGCATGTGGCGGGGGCGGAACATGAGGGTAGATGTTATAATTGTAGCCGTCAGACCGATACCATCCAAAGCGTGATGTTTTGTTCCACATCAAAACGTGGCAGACATCCAGCCGCAAAACGCAGTAGTAAAACTCTCCCCACATAAAGCAATGTTTTAGGACGTGTGAAATGGCAACATAAAGGATGAAATTGTTATAAAGGACGACCGAACAATACCCAGGTACATCTACAAGAAACACTGTTATACTAAAATAAAATACAAAAACTCCATGAATACACCAAATCAGGTATGCCAAACCCCCTTTCCTTCCATCCAGCCCTGAATCCAAAATGGCAATCCATCAACCGATGGCCAGATTGTGATATTGCGGGCTTCGCACATTGATTGAACATAATGCTCTTGCACATATCCGGGTTCGCAGATAACCAGTTTCTTGGAAGCATTCGAAGTTACCTGTTCGAAGTTCATGAGAGTGATAGCACCATCGTGATCCTTCGGGGAGTAAGCCACGAATAAATCCGCATTCAAGACACTAGCTCTTTCCCATCTAGCAAACTCAATAGCCCGGGCTTAAGTATCCAGAGCCGCAAGTCCGTCGTGGGCCTGTCTCACGAACTTTCCAGAACCCACGCCCATGGATTTCAGTTGTTCAATAATTGGATTGCGCCAAGCCTTGTGAGTACCATGGGAGGGACCGGACAGGAAAATGCGGGTCTGGGGAGTCTGCTTCTGTGGCGGATGGTTATGAGGAGTGGCGATTAGGCGAGTGGCATCAGGTCGCCAAAAGAACGACTTGGGAATTTTGGCCTCATCAATGATAGTATCGCCCTTGAATACAAGTGGTGCCTCCGTGTTTTCAGGGGTGAAGGAGACACTAGGCGTAGTCGAAAGCACGATCTCAGAAGTAGGCGCTGAAATGGCAAGTTTTGATTGGATCGCGGTGGCGATGTCTGTGTCGGAAATAGATACAGGTGGGCTGATTGCATTGACTGGCGGTTTAAACGTAAATAAACTTTGTCCATCGGCTGCAGGCTTTGAAGTCGTTGCGGTTGCTGCGGCTGAATTTGTCAAATTTGTTTTTGATGTGGGTGGAGGAGGCGCTTTAGCAGAAGTCCCACAGTGGAGGTCTTTGTCATTTTGGCCGCGGGGCTGGCCATGATTGACCGAGATGTACTTTCTGGAAAGAGAGGTGTATGAGACAACGTTCACAGTAACCTAGAGTTACACCACGAAGATTGAATTAGAAACCGAGAACGGGGTGGGGACTTCAATTTTCGTAAAGTGTGATGCGAACCTATGAAATGGGGAACAATCAATTGGACAAATCAATAACGTAGAAATTTTGTATATACGAGGTTAGGAAGGACTTCGAGTATATGAGAATTGACCGTGAAAACAAGAGATACACGTTGGTATTCAATTTTGGAATGAGTGCATGCCTTCTAGGTAACTACATTCAGAGGCTCAAATGAGCTTAATTTCGCACGTGCATTTGTTGTTTGGCGCGTTGAGAATCTTTGACCTCTGGTATTACCCTAATTTGTGCCTAAACCCTAGTAAATTGAGGTCATAACTTCACGTTTGGGATGTTTTTTTTGCGGTTGGTCATTACTCTCATTCCTGTTTAGGAAGTCGTGTTGTACATATGTTAGTATGAATGATCTTGGGAGACGAACGTATTGATAACGGGGACTTTTAATGGGGAGGTGAGGTTGTTTGGGTTACATACACATGAACTGGATCATTGAAGCTATTGTCAAAGCCCGTTGTCCCCGGGGAATTATACTGCAGCTTGATACATGTTACATCCTGTAGACGTCAAGTCTTTTGAATTCTTTCTCTGCAAACTACCTGCAGGCGAGGAAACAATAAGTCTCATAACCAAGTAGTAATGTGACCGAATTTCTAAGCACCGCTTTTAGTAACCTACCTGGTGGCTACCGTATCATCAGGGCAACAGTCAGAAGGGTTTCACCATCAGACTTCTTCATCAAGGTTAATAAAGGCCTATTGACTAACATCCCCTCAACCCTTATCGCCTGTTGAGATGTACATGAGCTGGCTTCTTGACATCTTTGCAACCGTAGGTGAACGCTTCGAGCGCTCAAAATTGCTGGCAGTGGTGTCGTCATCCCGGTTTGACGGAATAGGAACATGAATCTGGGGAGCAAACCCCTTCCTTCCTGGACCGGCTTTCTACAATCCGACGAATAGTAACTCAAACTTGGGCCACCTTTAAGAGCCAACGTCATAGACACTCGTTCCCGCATGACGAGTCTATGTTCAACTTTCATTTGCGCCAGATATCCAACAGAGAGGCACTTAGCGCGTTATGCCGGATCCGCAGTTCCAAAGGACTCGGAGTCTCTGGTTAGCGCCGTCGAAGAAATGAGACTTGCAGAAATATCAAACACTATTTATTCTCCAAAGTTAGCGGTCTGTAAGAGAGGAATATGATCTCATTTCATGACGGAACGTAGGGCTGGTCAGTATCGTGTGTCCCCTGGTGTACCAAATCTACAAACCCATCACTGTCAAGTTGCTCGTCAACAACGAAGAAAGCTCGTGTTTCACCCATTCTTTGGGCCAAGCCATATTATACAGAAAGCGTCATGGTTCCGCACAACTGCTCTACATTAGTCTCCGATTTTGTAGAGAGATTGCATAGGGGTCACACTGTAGGTTGGAGCTATCTCTAGCTGGGGCATGCTAGTTATAAGTTAGAGTTAGTATGAACGAGACTAGTATTAACACTGATGAGAGAGCGAGAGTATATGGAGAAATTGAAAATGAGATGCTAGAAGGCGTGATAGAGAAGCATTGAATTCTCTTCAGTATACTAGTTGTTGTTAATATGGTACTATATAAGGAGTATACTGGTGGTCATTCAATCAGGCGGCCTTCACATATCTCTTCATTGATGATTACATGTTATAATAAACTTCTCCCTAGTGGATAGTATTCTTCCGTCCTGCCTAGCAACCTATAACTTTAGTCAGGCTCTTTGTGCGACTCTACATTAGAGGGTTGTCAAATGATCGCCTATTGTGAAGCCCCCCTTGCGTTCACATGAGTATCTATAATACCAACACCATTGTTCGAACATGAGACTCCCGATTTGATGATGTGCTCTTCACATCAGGTCGAGCTCTGTTGTTTAGTTATTAGAGATCCTGACAACGAGTAAGGTTCTAGTTTACTATCAGGAATAGCCCTTTGAACTATGGCAATACCCGGCGTGAATAGGTTTCGGTAGAACAGTGATTCCCAATGAAACTAACGGCCCTGTTGTAGAATTAGTTCCTGCTCGCAACTACTGGAATATACTTCATGGCATCGACAAACCTGCGTCTATGTTCTTTAGGACAGCGAGTGAATCTCGCTTGTATTCAAGATCTTTCACTATGACTATGGATCTATACATACGTGAAAGTCGATGATATGAATCGTGATGCAAATAGAAATGAAATGTTCATTGATAGTGTCATCAGCTTCTAAGAGAAGACTGCCTTAGCCAGAAAGTTTTAAAAGTAATCCTTCCCCTCCATCCACCCCTGTATCCACCGCGAAACACCTTCAAGACTGTCACGAAGGGGTACTCTAAGCGTCTCGCAAATAGACCGTACGTGGTCAGCATGTTGATATCCCGCTTCACAGAAGACGAACATTTTTCCTTCTGTTTTGCTGGCTAAAGCAAGCTCCATAAGGGAGATAGTGCAGTCTACATCGCGAGCGAAGTAAAATATAAAAAGATTTGCCTTTGATAGAGTCTCAATCTCCCATGCTGCAATCTCTCTTCTGGGTACTTTATCGTCGGGCCGCAGCCGCTCAAAGACCCCGGAACCAACATTGAGCAGCTCAAGGCCATTGCAGATCTCTTGGCGCCATTGACTATGTTTGTCGGACTCTTCGCCAGGCCCGGAAATGAAGATTCTGGTGGGAAACGTTGTGTCGTCATATGGATTTCCATGTCTCGGATTTATGACTCTAACTTTCTTGTAGACCATGGCCTTCAAGGTTGGTGGTATGATGCTTCCTTCCGGTAAATCTTCGCCAGTAGTAGCTTCGGGGGTGATTGCTGCGTTGGACATGTCGAGAAAATCGGACTTCTTTGTGGCGCTTAAGCTAGGGATGAGTTCTCGGTTCTCACTATCGAGAGGTGGACCTTTCGACAAATTTATATTGAAATACACCCCATCTAAAGTCACGTATCAAACATTCTGCTGTCTAATGTGGACATCACTTGCACTGCAAACTGTAGCATGTCAGTTTGAAGTCCTCTCGTGATCATGTAGAGACCAAATCATACAAAGCAATCGACATTGGCTGTTAGACAATTCTATCACACTTCCAAGCCGGGGTCACTGTCTGAATGCGTAGACGTTTGATAGTTATCATCCGTGCATAAGTTTGCGGTTACATTGGTCAGCTGTCAGTAAGATGAAACCTCCCCGGTGCTTCCACTGTTGACTTCATCTTTCTGATTCTAATGTGTCCCACGTTGAGGAGGTTTCATCCATACAATTCATCGCCGGCTACCACAAATGAAAACATTCTTTGGCGCACTGTGTGCTGTTCAACACCACGTTCTCGGGCCAATGAGAGTCCAAGAACTATGGTCTTCCCTCCGGTCAATACAGCCCGTGACCTTCCAGATAGACAAGGCTGTGATCACAAGCAATATTTAGATCCTCAAATGCAACACGGATCAAGTCGTGACATGTTGGTCGTGGGTGTTGGCATATGTCATGGAAAGAAGCCATAGTGTGAAGTGCCCACCGTTTTAGCGACCTCTCTCCCGGAGGCTACATGAATCGAAATGGGTGCATATAGTGGGAATCTGACAACAAATGATGTGTGTATGTACATACATACATGTGTACGTGCCAGGGGGACTGCATTTACCCCGCATATGGAATTGCCTAACTGGGGCTGATTTCTCAATTGCGCATTACAGATACTGAACACACAGGCCAATTGCCACCTTGTTGGGACCCCCGTTGACATGCAGGACAATGCACCCCAACTCTTACCTAAAGTGGTAATTTATAAGAACGGCGGATGCGTGAGTGCATATATTGGTGGGGTAGATGTGTACATCCATGTACATGCATATGTACATATTCGCATACATACACACACAAATACATATGCATGTACATACATACATCCGTAGGGACGACAAACAAACTCGTATCGACGCCCGGGCAATTGTATTTTCCAAGTTCTTCAATATCATTGGCCGGGATTTTGACGTCTATGACAGATCTCTTGATACCTCCAAGATAGCTAGCTAAGACAATTTTTGCAGCTTGGAATTGTGGGCGTGAAAGCAGCGGTTCCCACATATCTTTTGAATCCAGGTATGATTTGATCTCCAGGAAGGCCAGATAGCCTTGAAGTAGTGGGTCCATTCCATCAGATTGATCCCGGGTCACCATTCCCGCTTGTTCGCGCTTCTGTGGAAGATCCGCTGCATTGCAATATGCCGTCTCTATTGTTATGAGTCATTAGTCGGGCTACCTGATGAGGGGGGCAATTCTTTGTCGAATAGTTTTGTTTCAACCAGACTGGTTGATGTGCCCGCGTTCTCTGGGTAATATCCAACGGCAAAAGAGGGGGTTTTTAAGTGTGTCTCCAGCACATAACCAGAACCATCGAGGAACATCCCGAAGGAATTTCAGTGGGCAGAAGTCTTAACTGGTGTGGAAGTCAATAGTTGTGTTGCATTCCAAAAGCGGGGTACTAATTAATCGCCAAAAGCCAAAATCAGATCGCCAGTCATGGGCTTTTGCCGGTACCTCAAAGTCGCCCGGGGGCTATCGGTATGACGGACACAGTACCATTCGGAGACCCCTGCCTCTCTGACAGTTTGACATTGAAAGAAACGTGGATGGTTAGTCGAGTGATAGGAGCTAAGCAGTTGTGAGGCCTAAATTCGCCAAAATAGGGGGCATTTCGCCAACGTTGTATAGTAGCCTGCACCTTCATCCTTCCTACAAGTAATAAAGAGTTGTGCTTCGTGAAATCACACGGCCTTCATTGAATTCATCCGTTGATGTCTTATCACGGGTTGAGACAAAACCAGTGTCACAATAGTGTAACAACCTCATCCCCCATGCAGTGGCCCTCATTATTGGTCCGGCTCTCTGTGTGACTATGGTCGGGTAAACCCTTATCTGACCCTAGGCCCACATGACCGGCCGTAATTTTCACAGTGACACAAGCCAATTCATCAACACATCACCTATCAAAATAATAACATCTCAGTCTTCGCTATGCCTGCTCGTTTTAATCCAAAAAAGTCTCTCCAGCATCGCCTAGCTACTCTTTCACTATGCCGGGCACTATTCCGTCTTGCCGCCCGTCTACCACTCCCAGCCTTCCTTCATTTACCGTTAGGTCATGCTGAATATCTCGAGCGGCAAGTAGCGCCTCGGGATACAGATGTGCGCATTCCTGAGTTCCACCGCAATCCAATTTTTCCCTTGATTAAGCGACAGTTTCGCCGGAATCGACATGACCAAAGTCCACGATTGCTCTATGCAGCATTGAGCTCAGGGTACAAGGTCAGTTTATGTATCCTACTATGTGACCTTCATAATGCTAATCAATGAACAGTTTGTCACTTTGTTACATGCGGCAGGCCAGCCCGGAAGCCGCGAGTACCCCCAGGTGGTAGAGTACCTTCAGAAGAACCCACCACGGCCTCCGCGTGAACCCAAAAACGAACAGCCTCACCGCCCAGTCTTGATCCGCACTCCAGGCCCAAACGAATGGTCTCCTGCCACGTATCAATCAGCCGAACGGCCTCTTCCTCTCGAGAAACTCTCCGGCAAGCGTGGAGTCCCTCGTCTTTGCGCTACTTCACATGGATTTCCATTTCTCCGATTTGGGAAACATCAGCCAGAGATCATCAGCCGAATTTTACGGCATAAGATGGCGGTGCATGAGAATTTAGCACAGTATCAGGCAGAAATGGACAACGTGCTTGACGATGCAATTGAGGAAGACATGTGGGAGAAGGTCGTGCAGGATCTGTGCGAGGATGAAGGTGTACAGTTTGACGATGGTGGGGTGGGAGTAAAAAGAGTTTCGGGATACGTTGCTACATTGCGGGAGGGATCAACACACGTGACAAAGTTGATGGAGCTTGAACGGAAAGACAACATCGCAAGAGCTGCGGCTCTCATGGACATTGTCATCAAGGAGGAGAAACTGGCGAAAGAAGAGGCTCTGAAACGGAATCCGAGATTACCCGAAGCTCTGCTGGGAATTATGGTTTAGCCTTCCTATCTTTATGATCCGCAGGCTATTACATAACTTATGCGATATGCTGCGTGTTCCCTCCTAAACTCCACCAAATTCACATCCCACCCAGAGTCCACGGCTGTACATATGTTGTCGCTCCTCTACCGCAAATGCGCAATCACATGGTTGCACGCAAATATCTCCCCGTTTAAGTCTCCCCTGGTCATGTCTTCCCGAACGGGCAAAGCTCGGTCATAATTCACACCCACAGCAGGGTCCACTTCAAGGCTTCCTCTCCGCCTTACAAAATGTGACAGATTTATTCTCCAACCCTCCCGAGTCGGCATCGTACGAGATAGACAATTTACCATTATCTGTCAGCATTCTTTTGCTAACAACCAACCACCTCTATAAAGATATCTTCATCCTCTTCATTCAGCACTCAATCTCTTCTTTTCTCTTTTTAGTTGTTTTCTTTCCCCGCTATCACGGTCATTCCCTGTCAGCATACCCTATATAACCCTATCATACGGTACCCGCTCCGTATACACACAGTCTGCTAGATCTGCGGCCTACCCTACTTATCGCCGGGAAAACGTCCGACACGACGTTGTTGAGAAATTTGCAAAAAGCAACCTGACGAGGGATTTTTTTGGACGATCTTCCTCAGACATCTCAGATTGTACGCACACCAGGCAGGCGCCTGACGGTACACGACATCTCATAGTCAGGGCGATTTGTCGGGGAAAAAGTACCTTGGTCAATTTGCCGTTTTAAAACCATTCCAGTTGGTCTCGAAATCCCACGCGCAAAAGTGACCATGGCGCCCCAACAACCCCCACCCCCATGGGATCCTGCCGGGCCATCCTGTCGGAAGAGAGGCCATGATGAAAACCATGCTGAAGATGGCACCGCAACCGCTGCCAAAGGCAAACGTGCTCGTGGCCGACCGCGAGTCGACAAGGACAAGTCTGATGACAGTCAGGCTGATGTAAGTATCTGAACCTGACTCATGTGACTACAAAAATCTAACCCACATTACAGCGCCGTCGGACACAAATCCGGCTTGCCCAGCGCGCCTATCGCTCCCGAAAAGAGGACATGATCGCCCGCTTGTCGCAGCAAGTAGAGGAGCTGATCCGAGCGAACACCGAGATGTCAAACACCATGGTGGCATTGAGAGTGGATGCTCAAAAGCAGGGCTTGGTATCAGCGATACCCGAGTTGGGGCGTCGACTAGATGATGCAGCTGAAAGATTTGCTACATTAGCGAAGACTGGTCGAGGTGTGGAGGACAACGAAAGCGGGGAACATGATGTAGACGATGTCGGCGCTTACCCAACTCCTTCTGCAAGTACTCATAGGCTGTCCTCGTCCACCGCAGGCTCCGTCTCTACCCTGCTAGATTCGGGCGGTTATGAGGTCATCACCAAGCCTCGGGCGTCCAATGCAACCTTTGCGTTTGGTGTCTCCACAGCTCCTGCATCCTTCACCACTCCAGCTAGTGTTCTCAACGCCCCTTCATATCCAGAGCGTATGCCACCACCACCTTTACCGCAGTATACAGAACCATCTTATATCCCGACACCACAAGTAACGACTAATTCTTCTGACGGACAAGCTGTCTACACTTTTCCCCCTGTGCAAACTCCAATTCCCATTCCACCCGGCATGGCTCAAGCTGCTGTCTATCGTCTACCGGACCCGAACACCGAGCTTATGCTCCCGATTCCTCGCAACTACACTTATCATGAACGAACGTTTGGTCGGCGACTCCAGCGAACTTCCTATCAACTGGCCATCTCTTTGATCACCATGGATAACCCACCTCCTGACGCATATGCTGCTGTTTTTGGCTTTTGTCTGCTGTTTGAAGAGCGCGAACAGATTCGTCTTCGTCTCCAAAACTGCATTGACAGAACGGACCAGAGTCTTATGAACTGGAAATTCCCCTTCCATCACCTCGGTGGCTGTGGAAATCTGGTACCTGAACAAGCTGTTGCTTCGGCCTGTCTCAACAACTCAGGGGCGCCTAACGCGATTAATGCTCAACCCATCACCAAAGATACTACCCCGCCTAACGACCCAGGTTTGCTGCTTGGTAACATTGGTCGTCCGACAACCTTCAGGCCCGTGCTTCGGGACACTGCTGGTCCCTACGGGCCGTTCCCTGCGAACCTTGAGGAGATCCGTGAGAACATTCTGGACGAAAAACAACACATGGGTATCCCAGGTTTTGAAGGATCCTTCTTCGATTGCGACGAGGTCGAGTACTACCTTCGCACTAAGGGTGTCGTTCTCCCCTCGCATCAGCAGTGGGTCAGCGCTGATGTTGATCTTGGTGAATTCCCCGTGGACACGGGTAACATTGCGCAGGAAGCTGTGCTTGACGCTGTTCTGGCTGGCACAGAGCTGCACAAGCAACCTGCCCCCCCGCCTACTATGGCCCGTGAACCTACTATGTCTGTTCCTCCGGATACAACCGATGCAGGTCCCGCCTCGGTGGAAATCCTTGGCCGTCACTTTGATGGGAAAACCCTGGAACAAATGAGCAACAGTCTTGGTGTCGCGCCACCCCAAGTGCCGCTGCGCAGACGTGTTATTATTAATGTTGAGAAGCTGCTTCATGGTACGTATATATCTGTCCCCTCAATTGTCACTTTAACTAACATGTCACAGAAATTTCTAGCAGAAGCATTTGTTTGGGCCGGACGCCGGGTGTCCGTCCCCGTGATCTCCACCGTGCGGTTTGGCATTCGATTCAGATTGAAGATTAGGAAACTACATTAAATGAAATAATCCACTCCTACACTGTAAATGTCGAGTTCATCTCGCCAAATCTAATGTTGGCGAATGTGACGGTGGGATGTGACTCTTGCTTAAGAATCTCCTCGGGGTAAGTCCCGTTGGAAGGGCACCCCGCGCTGTTCTGATCAAGCCAGGCCATACCATCGCTAGAAGACCACCACAGGGAGAAGACAAGCGTCATCCCGCGGTCAAGAGCATCACCCATCTCACCGGTACCCCCGAGGTCAAGATACTTGTGAGCTGCGGTGTATGTGCTAGTATCGTTCAACTCGCTATTCGCAAGCTCGTCACTCAACGCGAAGATAGCCTCCTTGGAAGAGTGGCTGGTCACCTGCTTCTTAACAATCTGCCCATCCTGCACGTAGAACCTCCGGATCTCATCCAGCTCCCCGTTACATCCCTCAATGAACTGTGTTACGACTGTGTATCCCTTCTGGGTGTCGACTGACCCGTCGGTACCATAAAAGGTCTGGTTCTTACTGTAGGTGGTATGTTGGCCGAATGTCCCGGGGATGGTAACCGTGGACACGGGAACTTCATTTGCGTTATGTCCGATTCCAATCTCAGCACAGATGCCGTCGACGCCACATTCGTCGCCGAGACAGCGGGTTAGACCGGTTGTGTTGCACGGGTGGGAGGTAAATGAGGCAGAGTGGGAGTTGGCCTCGAGGAGATCGAACTCGGGGCAGCAGGAGCCTTGTCCGAGGGTATTGGCCTGCGAATATGTTAGCAACCGATTTCGTGTTACAAAGGGATCTACTTACTACACCGTTAATCCAAGACAGAACAGGGCATTGCGCATCACAGTAGCCAGTTCCATAGGCGGCCCCAGCGGCATTCAGTTTATCAGCACCACCGTGCGAGTCCATCTCTGCAAGGTACGCAGCACCGTTCATCCCACATGGGAGCCGGGATACGTCGACGTCAAAGGAGATCTCCCGGCCGAGAAGCGGTACCTGCTTATAGCGATGGCCGTCTGTATCCAGGAGATAGACACGGGGGGACGGATAACTCCCATTAACAGCGTGAGAAAGCGTCAAAGCAGTACCATTGGTGGTGACTCCGTTAGCCTGGTATTGAGCCTTAGTGAGCCCATCCAGGGTACAAGTCTTCGCACAGGCGTACGGATCGGGACATAATTCCGTCGAAATCAAGCCGGAGTCAGGGTTGCATGATAGAGTACCGTTATTGAAAGAAACGAGTGTATGGTTGTAGTATGGAGTAGGCAATGTGATGTTCCCGTTGATAGTGCCGTTCCAGGGCGCGTTGGCGGTGATGGAGTGGGTGAGGGCGTCAAGGACAACGGAGGTGTTTTGGGCGCGACAGCCGGCGGCCACAGTGCAGTTGTATGTGGTGAGAGAAGGGTGGTATTCGGGTGTTGAACCAAGAGCTTGCGCACTAGCGGTTGAAATGAAAGATAGAATGGCAGCAGAGGCCGGACCAGTAAGTGTAGATCTCATGATGTCGTAAGGTGATTAAGCGGTATATTGAACATTTTCTGTCTCCGTCAAACACCGTCTCCTCTCCATCTTATATACCCACTCAACCCATCTCCATACCATCAAAACAATTCACCCACAATCGTCGTTCCTCATCTGGCGTGCTCCCTTCAATATCGCATTCCAAAGCTCCGCTCATGTTACCATCGTTCCACGTTGCCTTTACCGTTGCATGAGCAATCCGCTAATCACCACCTGAATTCAGCTACTGTACAAAAAAGCTGTCGGGTCGGAATGCCGACTATGTGTTCCCAAGTTCCATCCACAAACTTGTCACATGTGCCGGTGTGTGCCGTGCCGAGATTTGGTGGCTCTGAGTTAGTTGTAACCCTATATTGGCCATAACCCTACCATAGCCATAGCAACGTTTGTTTACTTGAGGAGGGATCAAAATAGACGTGGGAATCTTGCTAGGGATGATCTAGATGAATGAACTGAAACTTGTCATCAGTTGAGGCATGACGATTAAAACTCAAAAGGTCCATGGTACTATTTTTATGGAAAGGTCAAAATCGAGAATTGCAGACACCACTTCGAACAGAGCCCGGGTAATGGAGTCGCTCTAACAACAGTGCACTAGCGAGACAAAGATAGAAACCATACGTCGGAACTTGCCAGATCCTATGACGCACCTACATAGTATATGACAGAACGGTGAATCACAAAGGGTCTAAGCTACACGACCTGAACGGGGTTTCAACGGAGAATATATCTCGTGGCCCCTAAAACCACGTAGATGTTAAAGCTCCGAGACCTCGAGTTTTGCTTCGTACTGGCAGCTTAAAGTGCAGAGGATGTTGAGCTCTGTGTAAGTGTGCTTGACGGACTGGGTGACATGAGCATGCCCCCGCGTCAAAAGATGTGGAACCTCTGCTTCATCATAGCCGCTTCTGTTCTTCCTTATAAGTGAAGGGCTTTGCTACTGTGCCATGCGTGCGATCCCTTACTCTAGGAGAGAACAACGAGCTTGTAACCAGTGAGTGCTAGGCCTACAGAGAATCGGCTGACAATACCATGTGTAGGGCGGTGTCACAGGACCAACGGCTCCGCTTACCGATATGAACCCTTGCTAACCCTTGCGAGCCACAGTGGGTGGAGGAGGTTTAGGTGCTGACTATCCTCACACTTTGTTATGAATGGCCCAGGATTTACGCGGAAGTAAGTGTGTACTAGATACCCATGCAGCTTGAATTTGAGTGCATATTATGCGTATATGAATAGCTACGCATAGTGTCGACACAAGGTCGAAGCGGAAGTGTATAACTCGTGAGGTAGACACAACTTTAGATTCGACTTTCATTAGACAGTATATACCCGCAGAACACAAAATCTGTGTCCAAAAAATGATATCCTTCCTCTTATGCCAGATCCTACATGCTTGCTCAACGAAGAAACGAACGACTATAAAATGATGGTGCTTAATGATGAGGTGGTATCGTTGAAAGGGTTATACCCCAAAAATGATCTTGTAACGGGTTTTTGTTAGCCGCTGCCCATCCGGACAAGTTCGGCTACAAGAGACTCTCATGACTAAGCATCAATCAATCAGTCGGCCGCTGCTCTGTCTGATGGCTGCTCACTAATTGCTCGCTTATCACTGTATAGGAACGTCCACTGGTGTGTTCTATGTGACCCTGATAGAACATACACCTAGGACGAACTCTAAAAGTTCCACTGCTTTTTAGCGCAATGATATGTCGATGCCTCCCAGTCGATTAGGCGTGGGTATACCAGCTTGACACTTCTTTCACCAAAAATTTGGAGTGTTTTGGTCATAATGCGTAGCAGTCGGTCTGAGGTGGAGCCGGACACGGGCCTGGCAGATCAGAGTTACACAAAGAGCGGGACCAATAATTAGCGCTTTGCGTATATGCGATAACATGGCTACATACACTGCCGTAGCATTGCTTTTGCCCCACCCAGTTTCATCATACGATTACAGAAACTCAACAAACTTACAGTGCTTACAAGACACGCAAGTTTGTACCAGCCAGAGGAAGGATGAAGGTGTTGACAAGTACAAAAGGTAGACCAATACCCATTTCATGTTGACATTGTTCGTCACCAGTGCCTAGCTACTCTCATTCAAAAAGTTTCATTCATCTTCTCCAACCTTACAATGCCCCACAGACCGTTCCCGCCTCCTGACGATGTCTCTATTGTACAAATGGATTCCATGGTTACTTTTCCTCCATCCCACTTCGTTCTAATTGCCGCTGCAACCAATGAATACGGACCAAGATGGAGAACCCGTCTGTGGCACACACCCGACAAACAGCCTCACGGAACTGGAGTGATCGATCTCTGCGAAGATATGTCTGCCCTTGAGTCCCATGGCCAGCACTGGATGAATCCCTCCCTCTCTAACGCCCATCTATATATCGGATACTTCCCAGAAGATTCAACTACCTCCGCCGCTTGGCTTGAAACAGAACTGTTAACTGAACGCGTCCTATGGTCTGGTCACAAAGAACAGTTCAGGGAGAGAATAGCCATAATTGAGGATGGTTACCAAAACGCAACGGATCTTCGAAACAAGTGCATTGATGCAGGGATTCCCATGTGGAATTGTTTGGATGGAATGGGACCTGAACTTCAAGTTCACCTCAACCGCGTGGAAGCTAGTTTGGGAAGGGATTGGGACAGCATGATAATGGAGTTTTGTAACATGAAGGATAGCACAACTTTTAAAGATTAAACTTGAATTCCGATTATGTGTTGGCAGTTGAATTTACACCAATATCAAGATTGTAACGATATAAAGATGCACATAAATTCCCCTATATTCCAAATGTTTTAGTGTGCATCTTTCGCACGTGTCAGTTCTCCACAGCAGCCTAAACGGAGACTATTCAGTCCGGACCAGCATCCAGACTTTGATCCCGGAATCCCTCGTAAAGCTGCCAGTGGGCTGAGTCGGGATAGCTGCGGGTGGCAAGACGATAAAGATTCCACGACGGCGGTACAAACTAAGGTCTCCAGTAACAGCGCAAAGCGTCTCTTTGGCAAAGCGTCCACAGTTGAGCCGCACCCCAGTCCTATCACCGATGCTCGTGACATCAAGTTCCAAAAGCGTCGCAGCGCCGCCAGTTCCAACATGCTCGGTCATCCATCTCCAGCCAAGAAGCTGACCTTTAAGCCCCTCTTCGACCAGACAACAACACCATCGCCACCGATTCTAGAGGCACCAACCCCTCCCGTTCAATTAAGTCAAGAGCCTAGAAGCGGACTATTTGGGTGTTCCGATGTACCCACAAACTTGTTTTCACTGCCGACATTTACTAGTGGCTTGTTTGGCTCCCCCGGTGCCCAAGCAACTACATCTCGCTCAAACGCGGGCACCACTGGCTTTACATTCAGAGGCAAAGCTCCCCAAGACAGTACACCTAAAGCCACTCGCCAGTCAGCAACCGCCTCCACTGCATCTAGACAGTCCATGAGCGACCTTGGGATCTCTGCTCTCAGGATCTCTGGGTCGACGTCCTCTTCCGACATTAACCGTGTGTTATTCAGTCCACCCTCTACAGCTTCAGGGCCGCCACGCTTGGCTGACAGCCCTTTTAAATCAGGATTTGGACGGACATCTACGGCTACTGAAAATACATCGTCACCGGAGAAACCAGGATGCTCGGCTCGTCTATCTCACCGTACTGAAGAAGAGACTAGCAATGGCCCGATGACCAGCTCGTTATTTTCGAGGCAAAATGCGCACACGACTCCACGGTCCTCACTGCAAGCCAAGCAAAATAGGGGGTCGAGAAGCCAGAAGCCCACCGCGGAAACGAGTGGCATGATGGACTCCATGGCTTCGGTCTCTGTCAGGCTTGGGGCAGCCGAGCACACAGAGGTGGGTGTATCGAAGGATGGTATTCCTCATTCTGAGAATGTCGATTCTGCTAGCGATACGCCTACTTCAAGCCCACCCAAGTATCTCTTAGCCCCCCCCAAAACCCCAGACAACGCATCAAGTGCCCTGCTGTTTAGAGATCAGTCTCCGTGATCTCGAAGCCTGGCCCGCGCCTCACAGAAATCTCAATCGGGGCCTAGACCGGCGGACCCTCCACATCTCACGCAATTTCTACGGTTCGACGAGAAACGCGAGGACATGGCAACTATTAAGGGCATGTCCAGCGCGATGCGGCCTTCAACGTACGATGGGGTTCAATTTCTCCTATCGGGGCCGTCGACGGGTACGCGTACTGAGTTGCGGGAGCCGTTGATGAGGACATTGAGGAAGGTAGATGCTACTCGTGGCCAATTCACCTCTAGTAGGGCTATAGCCGGCCACGCGGAGGACACTTCCCACGATGGACTTTTTGGAAATATATGCCAACTCAGTACGGTCGATCTTGCCGTATTCTTCGTCGCTGAAAATGTAGACTGTGATGGGATGCTTGTCGAGTCGCCGTTGGTTATTTGTTAGAAGAGTGGGTGTTTTGTGGTCTGCGAAGAGGAGTATAAGAATCGTCGGTTGGTCGAGGCTTTGTGTGCGGCACATGATGTCGGGGTACAGGACGGTATCGCAGGGTTCGAGCTGTGGGTTCAGGGGAGTGTCGAGGCTACCAGGAGGCAGTAGAATTGTTGTGTAGTTGACGGAAGTTGATCTATACGATCAGGCTCGGACTCGGACATATGTATGTCGTAATGTGTTAGATGTCAGACTGTTAATATTTCATTGATGAACTCTTTTCCTTCGACATGCTATGATTTATAGCTGATTGTGAAACGGCGTTCTAGGCTAGACCATGTCCAGCGCGAGCCTCGCGTCCAGTCTCAGGTTCACAGACGATCCCAAAGTCACAGAAGGGGCTTTGGACGTATTCTTGTCGGTCAACGAAGGCTTAGTCGTTATCAGCGCCCTGTTCAAAACAAAAGACCCCCAACATTATCGTCTTTGAGTGAACATTAATGGCTAGATCTTTTGGGACTGAAGCTATTGTAGGAGATAGTCTGACCTGCCACAGGCGGCAGCAACGGATGGAGAAGATCGGCATACACCTGTGTGATCACCTAACCAGCTACAATGCTAAACACCTGGTATCCGAGACGAGGTGAGCCCGACCAATGGAGTGGGAGCGTGTACAATGTGCCGAATCCTTCCCGGTCAATGGTGGTTGTACGCCGTCGGTATGTAGCCAAATCCATTCTATTTCGTGGGGTTTCGGTATCGTTGCGCGGCGCCCTCGGGGGCTAGCTCTTAGAAGGACTCGTTCTCGCAGTTCACCAGAGATGGTGCGACAGATTTCGGTATCTGAGAGGTCGGGCGGGTTTAAAGCTATAATGATGACACAGGAGTATATTACTATCTTAGTCTGAAGTGCTTTCTCAATGGTCACATGGGCAGCTTTAACCTTGTAAATGGGTTGCAAGAAACCTGTTTTCGTCCAACAGGACTATGTTAGTATCTGGGAGACGATGAGAAACTTGGAAGCTCAGAACTTTCACTCAAAAGTGTAGACGAGTTGCGATTGAAAGTCCGTGGATGCGTTGAATGAAATCTATTGATTGAATGTGGAAAAATGGAAGTAAAGATTAAAGGTCACATTCTACAGCCAGACACGGTTTATATAGAGAAAATCGGGGCCCTCAATCGTTCTACAGCAGACAGAGACGACATCATGAATCCTACAACGAATACCGAGCTGAACCCATTTTCTCTCCTATCTCTCGTGTTACACACGGGGCACAGGATTTCCCTGTCAGATGATGCCGACGGACACTAAAGATGTTGCATCCCGAACTCTTCTCCTATATTCTCCAGTTTTCAGTGCGTGCCTTTGCGTGTCATAAGCTCGATGATCAAAGGAAGACTGTGATGGGCATTCAGAGCGGTGTTGTGGCTCATAACTGGCTCAGTATTGCTGTTACCGAGTCCTTGGACGTCGAAATGGGTTCGCGGCTTGGACACCGGTGCGTGGGACGGTTGGTCTGCAAAGGACTAGAACATCGTGTTGTGAGGCAAAGTTGGAACTGTATTGTGGAACATCCCCGACCTGCTATTCCAATGGTGAACAGATATGGCAGTGAGTAAAGATCTTCGCCAATAATGTGTCCGGTGAATGCTCTCGGATGAAGGGGGGGAGGCGATATCGACGCATGATGACATCTCTCTCATTCAATGAATGGCAATGGAATTACAGTCCCCTTGGCTTCAAACGCCTCGGGGATCACCTGAGCCAAGTGTTCCAACGCTTCCCGCCAATCCGATAGAACGGGCACGCGACGCTGTTGGGCGATCTCCCGAACGCGGGCCTCGTGCTGTGCTCCGCTCTCACACACGATACGAACGAGGCAACGTGGGTTCACGTAGTACCTCTCGAGGTCAGCGAGGGCCTGGTTGTTGTCGGCGCCACACGTGAAGCAACAAATGGCGGCACAGATCACCTCTGGGTGCACATCCATGACCAGGTTGGATGTGTCAAACCCATTGTATGGGCTCTCTGCTTCTGGCAGGCACAATGTGTACTGCCGTAGATCACGGGTCATTGTGATGATGGAGACGCCGACAAGACCGTTGAACCTCAAGTTCTCAAGCCCAGGCGGGCCCGACCAAAGAAGCGCAAACGGGTAATGCCCGTTGAATCTTTCCTCCTCCGCCGGGCTTAAGTCCTGGTCCGTAGAGAGCCAGATCCACTCGATCCGGGAGGGGTTGTTGATGATCAAATAGCCGTCCAGAGGGTCACTGTTCCCATCGAATGATGGCTGGTGCTCCACCAGGGTGTCGTCCGACTCGTTGTCTGACCAATCAGACATTGTAAGGCCTATTATTATCAGTAGAGAATATGTCAGCATTCATGTCACAAGTAATGACTCGACAGGCAGCTTTACTCACGATGATAGTGGGATCTATCTTTAAAACTAGTAAACAATTTTCCAACAGCTCAAGGTTCGTCTAAAGAGAGTATGTTAGTATGCAGGCGACAATCAGAAACCTAATGGCTAGGCAATATTACTCACAATTATATACGAACAAGAATTGGATCTTTCTTGGTGGCTCGATGGAAATTTGTTCGCTGTGTGTGGAAAAGAAAGTAAAAGTAGACGAGAAGAAGTCGGACCCAGGCAGCGTTTATATAGACAAAGTTGGGGCCCACAATTATTCTACCAACGAAAGATGCAGCGACACCACTGTGGAGAAAGAATACCGCATTAGGGCTATATTTTTGCCTATCTCCCGTGTCATGCATAGGGCACCTCCTCCCCAGTCACATGATTCAGACACACAGGAAAGATATTCATATTGAGTCTTCGGGGTAACTGCCTCGTTTATTTGGTGCCTTCCTAGAATACAATGAGCTTCAAAAATCGTGTGAAAGGCCTGCAGCTAGTTAACGGTAGCTTCGTAGAAGTAGTTCTGCTATCGTGACGAGGACATCATATTGGCGGACGTCGAATTAAGGTTGGGGGCTTTGACGTCATTCGATGTGACATCGGGTGACACAGGAAGGATCAC
>NETU01000572.1:0-12446 GCA_003032515.1 Huntiella decipiens
GTATTAACAGTTAGATCTAGTTAGGTAGACGTAAAATACAACAACAACAACAACAACAACAAGGCAGATGGGCAAGTAGAAGCAACCTTGATGCTCGGTACCCTCCAGGACCTCTATACTTACGCATTCTCGCAATTGCTGACCACCCAAGGGAGGATTCTAGGAGGACTTTATCATATGGGGGTTTAACTTGTCTGGGGAGCCGTCGTATTGACAGGCAAAGCTAGTTAGGTAGACGTAAAACAAAACAACAACAACAACTCGGTGCCCTCCGAATGTTAGGAGCTGTTGGGGTAGATGTTGAGAAGACAACGACGGCCCTCAAACTGACACCTTAAAGGTCCAGAGGGATTAGTTCCGTTGGACATATGATGAGTTTACTAACAATCCGATGTCGAGTGTGCTGATCCACGCACCCTCTATTTTCCCATTTCGTCCTATTTACTTCACCTCCTCTTAGGCCTAGCCGTCAAAACGCTATTCAGGAAGACGTTAACAAAGATAACGAGCTAATCCTATCGTCTATTAACACGCCGGCGACTTTGAAAGAGTTGAGGAGCTTTCTTCTAAGGGCGTTTTACGGAAACATTCTATACATTTGCATTCACACCGGTGCGTTTTTGGACCGGGCTCTGCATTGGATGTGCCTTTGTGGGTCTGGCTTGCTTGATGTTGGGCATGCCAAGGTTAATCAACATGCCCGAGACGCTTATGGCCGGTTATTGGATGTAGACGGTTGTTAGAATCAACCTTGGCCAGCACATACACGAACAGGTGTACTTGCATGTATACATTGCGTACTGTACATGTGCATCCAGATGCAAACTGTGTAACTATGCAATAAGATACAACCTTGCAGCATATCACAAGTAGTCAACATGCACTTCTTTTGTTGATATATGTATGTTGGTTGAATGCAATGCAGAGTTACTATGTAGATGGGTATCCGACATTCCGAATAGCGTCCCCGACTCTGAAATGTCCTGTTACAATAGGGACAAAGCCCATTGGTGTGAGTCACTAGGCCCGGGCCGTGGAGAAGAGTCTAGCCTTGGACCGCTTCGCCCCTTGATTCGAGTATTCGTGTGGCAATACTGCACGTATATGTATAGTCTCCACCTATTTTCAGCCTCTTGGTGCATACAACGCCGCCATAGGTACATCATCTACTTTGTGGGCTTGTTGGAACCATGGTTTGCTTTGACAACTCATCGCAAGCCCCCTCATTCTGCATATCTTTGTTCATGCCTAACTACGCGCCCTCTGCCATGGGGCCACCGGTGAGGTAGCTTTACCCCCATACGCCGAGAGCCGTGGCTCGGGTTTTTGGTGATACATTCACCCTTCTAATCAGGACGCCCATCATGAGGGGTCCCGCTAGAGTACAAAGAACAATTGCCCAAGTTATAATCAGAAAGATGTCACTGACATCTTGCTGGGACGATTCTCCACCTCGGGTGTGGGAAAAGATGCCACGAGCTTCGGCTAGTGAGGAGATGAGGAATCCTATCTCGCCACGGGGGACCATTCCAACAGCGAGCAAAGCTGCCGGATAAAGGGGCTTCCGGCCGTGAAGTGGGGCATGAGACGACACAACGCTGTGATGAGGCGAAAGGGGATGGAGCAGAGTTGACGGAGGGGGTATCAAAGGAAGAGGACGCGTTCGTGAGAAAGGGGGGCTGAGAATCGCCACGCCACAACAGAGTTTTCCTATAGCCATTAACAGCGCGTATACGATGCCCTTCCATATAATTGGTCCGGAAAACATGGAAGAGATGGGTATAGAGAAACCTATAGAAGCCTTCAGATATAGGTACTTAGCAAGTTGTGCATACATATGTACACCCGATGACGGTTCGTCAACATGACTAGTTCAATATGCTACACCGAAACTATTACAGAATGTACATCCCGAGTCTGGCACCCGATGTGTACGACTTACAAAGAACAGGGG
Organism: Huntiella decipiens; assembly: GCA_003032515.1. Classification (NCBI taxonomy): domain Eukaryota; kingdom Fungi; phylum Ascomycota; class Sordariomycetes; order Microascales; family Ceratocystidaceae; genus Huntiella; species Huntiella decipiens. The sequence goes on from NETU01000572.1 coordinate 1,955, forward strand.
CTTCAGAATCCTATCCACGGCGCCGGAGAAATACAGTTCATAAACTCGGAGTCCTGTGTATAGACTAGTTCCAGACTGCAATGTCGATGATCTTTCGGGTTCGGTGTCTACATTTGATTCTCTCTGGTTCCTCGAGTCATCCCACCACGTAATTGCTGCACCTGCTAAATAAGCAGCAAACAACACTGATGTTCCAGCATAGCCAGCGGCAGCCACCAGACCAAAGAGAATTGAAAAATGGGTGACGACAGCTACGACTTTGTTATCCCTGACGGTGGAGGCCCCCGTCGTCTTTCGCAGCAGGGTGTGAAATGTAAGAGACAAACATTGCGCAGTCTGACTCCCATCTTCTACTGAGCCCCCAGTCGTCCTTCTTTTCCAGATCTTCTCGGCACTAGCTAGTCCAAAACAGACACTTGGTACCATGACCCCGAATGCTAAAGATACCATTACTGGCCTCACAACCGTCTCTGCTTTAAACGGGCCAGAGTCCACGCCAAGCCTGGTGATCACGCGGACCATGACGAGGCCGACGATATCATCTAGCATGGCGGCACTGACAAGTACTGAGCTGAGACGAGTATTCATGAGCCCGCTAGATGACAATATACTCAGTGTAGTGCCAAGGCTTGTCGAACTCAAAGCGGCACCAGCGGCAAAGGACTGTAGAGGCGTGGCTTGCTGAATGGGCATTAAAAGAAAAGAGAAAGCGATAGGGAGCAGGATTCCTATTAAAGCAACAAGGGGCGCTAGAAAGACGTTTGATCTCACGGTAACAAAGGATGTGGAGAGTCCGCCTGATGGGGGGTGTGGAAAATAACCATTAGTTAGATACGCTTGTTGACATGACATGTGTGATTTGGAACATGTAGTATGCATAGAGCGATGTCATCATGTATTTAGTAACCGCACTTGACGATTCGGACATGTCCTATCGAGTAATCCAACCACCACAAGGTGTATCTCTATTTGTTGGTACTCGAGTCTAACAGGAACATGCTTCTGACACAGAATCGTACTGGTCGGGTCGCAGGGATAGAGAACCCGGCGTCGCAAGGCGTTTTTGATGGCAGCCCCGGGGAACGATATGTAGAGGGGATATCCTTGATTAAGCCCACGGACTCACCATGATAAACTACCATCACAAGCCCTAAATATCCTAGGTTTATGATCGAAATCTGCAAGCTTTCTCCCAGCCACTTGGTAGCCGGTGTACCCCATACAACGCCTATCGCTATCTGTGCTAGAAGCCCGCAATATAATAGCCGGTCAAAGATTGAGTTGAGCACATTAAGAACGATCAGGAATGAAGCCATTATGAGAAGAAGCCTAACATCGGGCTCTTCGTAAGCGATGAATGATGCCATGACCTATTATAGATGGCAATGTGTGTTCACATGTATAACATTGATATCCATATTTTTGGGTTGGATTCGACGATCTATTATGCCTCGTTTAACCCGATACGACCAATGTGCAATCCTTCGACTGGTGTGAAGGGTTAACCAAGTTATGCACGTGACACCACGCATTAGGTACTGTGCAACACAAGAGGTACACAGGTCAATTCATGAATATCAAGCACATATCAACATTGACAAAATGGTTTGTCTAAATGAGAAGTGACAGTTTAAAAGTAAGGAAAACAGTGATTGTTGATTTGCATGATATATTTCATTTTATGACGTTTTAATGGGACTGTCGCCCCCACTATCATGTGGCCACCAACCTCTCATCGTCCCAAAGATGGTCCGTTATTGGTTCAGTTTCCATTATGTTCCTTCGTTTTAACGAGTTTTTCTACCCAAAGAATATCGCTTGTGGATACCTAAAAAGCTCATCCCACTCCTTCCATTTGGGCTACCCATCCCTTCGGATAAAATGACATAATTTTTCCTCGCCCCGGAACCAACGTTGGTGACTAGCTGTTCTTAGTTACTTGGTATCGCATAAGCCAAGATTGTATCAAACTATGGTCATATATAAGTATGACTGTATGTACACATACCTATACACAACTTCTAACAGAATCAACCCCCTTGTTTTCTTTGTGACTCAATGGGTGATAGGAAAGTTTGATCCGAACCAACTAGGACCTCAAATCTTCGTAAGGCCGGGGTTAATAGTTCGGAATACTCGCTTCTAATTGCATCCCGGGCTTCCGTTATTGGGGCTTACATGTACGGTGTTGTTGTGTGCGGGGCTATCACCTAATTTGGTTTTGGATTGTATTCTTGGGTTGAAAGTACTGTCACTTCTAGATGCCCGCCCTGTTAATAACCAATAATGTAGCCGCTTCAAACAATTAATTAACTCGTACGATGAAAGATCATAGTTACATACTTGCCAATGTAACCCACCGTCCCGCCTTCCTTGTTAAAAGAAGCTGATGATGGACCTATGAAGCGTAGAGATTTAACGACGACCGTGTTTCTTAAGTTTCAATAGGACAATGTCGGAACCATACTGACGACGCTGCATGTAAATCTTTCTTGACCCGTGTAGAAATACAAATTAGACAAAGTACTTGTCGCTTTAGTGCATATCCTTTCGCCCGTGTTCTCGGAATATTTTCACGGGAGTACGAAAATGGCCTATGAAGAATCGTGTACAACAAATCATACAACACAACTAACTGCATACGAGGCTCCTTTATACATGGGTCTGGTGCGCGAGGTCGGTCCTGTGGCACATCATGTGGCTGTTGATAACGCCTTTTCAGGAAACGATTCCTGAATTCCTACTATGTCCAGGGTAGCGATGAGCCTTCGGGTATGTTTATGGTATACAACAAGTACTTCTCGACAGATCACATTGTATCCGAAAACAAGTCACCTGGTCGGCGACAAATGATTGATGTCTCTGGATGCTTACTAGCAAATAACTCGGTCATGAAAGTTAACAACAGATTGTAGACGAGCCTGTCAGATGTCCTCGCACATATCAGATATTGCTTTTGAACGGTAAGGTTCCCCGCTCACGTCGAGACCAATGCACCGGTCTCGTAAGTTTGTATTGTCCATGTACCTACAAGATGATGTAACATTTCGAGATGAGACTACTCTCAAGTTAGATTCCTTAGCCAGACGGGCCTCATCCTGCAAGGGAGTGGAGACGTCGGGCTCGGATATGTTCTTCTTATCCGTTGTCGGATGTGGCATCCACAGGTCCTATCTTCCTGCCTGCTAAACTCTGTGTCTTCACGGTTAGTTTCATACATACATACATACGCATGTGCATATGTATATGCCGCAAAAGCTGATCCCCAGGTCTGTTGTGGCGGTGAAGACTCTCCCGATCATAGCCAACAAGGCGTAGTTCCCTTGCGTCGTCAGTACCGGGAAGGGTCAGTGTGGTTGCTCCGTGAGCACGGTTTGATGTACTTTTCAGTGGCGGGCATAACGCCTTGGAAACGGGAGTATCGATTATCCTAAGGGGTCAAGTTGAAGATACTCGTATGTATGTACATACATCGGCCGAGTGCTACTTGATTAGCAGGTACTTGTATCACGGCGGTGTAGGCGTAATGGTTAGGCGTGGCGAGTAAATATGAAACTTTCTGTTGTTGGGCTATGGTTCTCACTGGTTGGGTTGAAAGGAAAACATGTGACGTGCATTAAGACTTGTAAGCAACAAACGAATAATTTGTAGTTACGTATGTATGTATGTATGCCAAGATGAGAAGGCCTAACAGGCTCTTTTGTACACACATACTATACCGTGGAGGGGGGCGTGTATCAAAGAATGAGAGCATTTCCCGAAGTAGACATACGCCTAGGCTCGAGAAATAAGTGTCGAGCAATGACAGTCATTAGTCAGATAAAGAGATCGGGGTGCGCCATAACAACAATCATTCCAACCGTGACCTTGATTGCTTTTTATGCATGCAAGGTCACTCAACACCTCCAACTGCAAGAAACAGGAGTTTCTTTGCTTGCAGTTCGGGACCGACTTGTGAAGCAAATGTATGGATATACAACACGGGTGTAAATGCACAAATTGTGGTCGATGCTGTGTGGTTGGGTAATGTACGTGTGAGTGGCAAGTGGGGTATTTTTCTTTCCGTCCAGGTATATTGATACTACCAGACCAGTGTTATATAGACTCAGACCTGGTAGGTACGGGCATCCAGTACCGTACTATGACGACAACGATCAAGTAGTAGAAAAATAGACTTTGACTAGACCACATGGAACATGTTTAGGGGCTATTTTTTTGGTCTGGAGTATGTTGACCTTCGTCATGATGACGCCACGCGCCACAAGCGAGATCCCTTGGATTATGAGATGGACTCAATCGTACGCATATCTCAAAGCATGTGACACCTATTCTTATAGCTGCAGTTGTAGGACTGGGAGGCATGACCAACACTGCGTCAAAAGGAAGTGTACCATGGAACTTTGTTACGGCTGCTTACAGTATCCGGGACTATACGGGATAGCGCTTTATGACCGAGAAGCACTGAAGAATTTTGTGAAGGTAGTAGCATATATGAGTATCCATCAAACAGGGAATCGTCTAAGAGCATTGTTGCCGGTAGAGGACTCTTTTTTTCCATGTCTCTGATGATATCAGGCCCCGCATGACTTTGTAAAACAACGATGTTCCCTGTTGTTTAGAAAAACAATGGGCCATTGTGGGTAGCCTTCATACGATTCCGCCCCTCATTGTCCACGTTATAGACTAGCCTCTTATGAAAATAGGGTAATATATACCCGCTAGTTGCCGGACTTAGGTATTAAGTGCTTTTGGATATACACATGCACAGATTATGTGCACATACATACATATGTTTGTATAAACATTTACGCAATGTACATATCTGGAGAAGCATTTACAGACAGACATCATGCTTAAAAGTAGTTTTTTACTTGACCCAGATACGGTACAGCCCCTTTCCCGCCCAAAATTTTCGGCAAAAGCGACAGCAGGGTTTGACAAGCTCAGTGAACCTGCTACACACACATGGCTATTCCCATTAGCTCAACTCTGTTGGGTAGGATACTGTTGAATTGCTCTGTATCTTTAAAGTTTAGTTCGGACTGAAGTATGAGGCCTAGCCTGTACATAGCCACATCCTAGCGGCCGCTCCAACGCGATAAGCATTGTTGAATATAGGCTAAGTCGATGACATATACTCTCCACACGCATCAATTGCTCTTTGGACCCATTGTGGTCTACTTAATGCCCCCACGGCTATAACACAAACAAAAGGTCAATGGGCAGACCACATGTACCCAACCCCCACTCATGTATGTACATATGTACCTGGGCGATGTGCATATGTATGTGCATAGAATATGTAATCATGCAGCTAGTTGGGGATTCAACCCACACTTTGTCTATCTACAAGTCTCCGTATATATTAGCGTTATCTACCAGCATGAATTGTGCGCCTCAATATATGAAGTAACCTAGTGTATGAATCAGAGTCTAATCTGCTCGTGTTATATCATGACGCAAATGCGCACATAGGGTGGGGGTCGCAGATGATGTCTCCAAATTGAGATCCGATGATCCGATGTGAAACTTGCGGCTATACTATGAAAAGGTGCATGACAAATTCGCCTAGACTATCGGAGTCCGAACAAACTTGCGGAAATTTGCGAGACCCAAATTTATATACATATAGGCCTCGGTGTTTGTCCAACTCTCGTAACTTTGTATCAAAAAGGCCCAAAATAGGGCCCACAATTTATTACCCTTTCCAAAGATCCATCTGCCAAAACCACCCGTAGGCTACGATATTCTGGTTGAGCTGTCAGCCTTGAACAGTGCTCTTGTTTCACAGCCAAACATGAGCACCGTACCTCTGGTAAATGATCGCCTGTCTTAGACGTCTGGCCAGAAATCTTCACACGTAGCCATGTAGAGAGTGTATCAAAATGACCCCCTGTCAGGCAGGTTGCTTGTCTGACAAAACTCGACTTTGCACATAACCTCATGTATGTACAACATATGTCTGTTTCTGGTACCTTTTCGAGTCCGAAAAGAATCCGCTATGTACTACACGACTAGTGCGGAGACAAATCTATTTCTGGAGACGCGGGTATCGGTCGGTCGTTAAATCACGTACCGCGTCAAACACATGAATTCTAACGCATTGTTAACCCATGTTAGGTTGTAATTGGTGATTTTGGAAGATACCTTCCCGACATGCCGGAATGAATGAACAATGTCGAGCATCTGTCACGCAAGGAAATTATGGTTTGCTACATTTGACAATCGCAAAATACTATGACTACATTTCGTAATTGCAAAATGGAATGTTACTTCTGATAATTCAGGCTCCGGTTTAAAAGTGCAAGCATCAAAACAAACAAGGTCAGTGATCATGGTACCGTAAATACATTTGTTTCCAAACAACCTTATATGACAATTGGTCAACGCATAGGGTATAACCCTATAATACTAGTTATCTATACTGCTTGTGGCGGAGAGTATGTGTAATATCTTGGGTAAATTATATCGTATCAAAGTCTCAATGCAGACATTTGCCGTATAGAATGTATGTACTTTCAAAATACTTTACTCGATAACTAATCAAATGCTTTTTTGTCGGACAGATGACTCTAGTTTGTGTGACAGACCTTTCTACATCAGTCACCCAAGAATTCCTGGTACATTTAGCGGGTTCTGTAGTGAACGACACCTTGCGATTTTGGTTATAAAATAAAAGTCTTTAACCTGATATCCGGCAGTTGCCAGACGCAAACACCTAGACAGTTGTGTGGGTCTCAAGTCAAACATTCCCAAAAGTCCTTTTGCAAACCATGTTGAGTACCTTGTTTGTTTCCGGAGTGTTTTAGCGACACGCATCGCGTGTTATGTGACGAGCCGACTTGTTGTGTTGTTACTAGTGACGTTCGTCTAAGTCTGGCTTATGTTGATCCCACAACGCTACATTTCACCTTAAAACGACCCCACATAAATCCCGCTTGGATGCACCGAATCTAGACTCTAGTTAAAGGGCCTACCGTCTAAACTAACCTCGGAAGTCATATCTACAAACACCGTAATGAGTGAGATCACACGCATGGTCACTTGACATAGTGTCGCAAGCTGAGGCCTCTAGAAATGGATCGGATTTTCTGGAAGGTGGTGCATGATAGGCCCAGCACCAGGATTCTAATTTCTGACGGGGATCACGGTAGCGGAATAAGTCAACCACACGGCCCAACCTGTAAGACCCGCGACCGCTACGAGACATAAAGGTGGAAACATGTCATGGCGTTCTCGGCAGTGGGTTACCCGGATGCCATCATGAGGCCCGGCCGCCAGGTACTAAGCTTTTGTAGGCGTGTAGTGGTGGTGGGCTGAGTAAGCTAGAACTTAAGAATCAGTCGAGAACGCGCCTGTGTTATGAGGTTGGCTGGGTCACTGCCACAGTCTGGGGGGCGGAATTGGGCGTGCGTGTGCAACATAGGCGATCGGGGGGAGATCGGGGGGAGGATAGGCGGCGGAGCGGGTTGGTATACCTTTCCGTTGGGGAGGCTTGAGCTGATGTTTGTTATGAAATGGTGGTTACCTATGGAATGACCGAAGGGTCAAATCGACGAGGTACTTGCGGCAAACATGGGAGAATAACCTTTGTAGTGATGTCTTTGGTACCACCCCTATACATCATTATTCCTAGCGTCTACCATCGGAGAGCAAACCCTTGGTCATGTGGTCACTATGGATATGGTTTGAGGCCCCGTAGTAACATGTCAGGCCCAGCAACAAGAATAACAGAGCTCGCGTCTACAAAATGAAACTGACAGAGGTCTTCAACGCCGTCGGAGGATTGCTGTGGTCATGTCTCATAGCGGCAACCTCGAACGACATGTGCCCTGGCTAGCAGAAGAACATGGCATCACGTTGTGTGGCAAAAAGAGGGTGAGACATTGGGTAAGGGGAGTGCGATCGTCTATGTCTGTTACCCGTTTTTTTTACCCTCATGGAACGCGACCATAAAACCGGGTTTAGGACGTCGAAAAGCAAGGTTCACCCTGAATGCCGGAACGTTATCCCCGCGCTCAGATACATGACAAACGAGACCACTTTGGGCGACTCACAGGGGCACAATGATTGTTTTTACATGTTATGATTGTAGCAAACCAAGGTATGCAACGTTCAAAATCATAATCCATGACATAGGGGGGCTGGGAAGGGAAAAGTTGCTTTAACCAGGATCGAATGAGGTAATGCCGTGACCATGTCCAAGAAATCACATTGTTAAAAGCTTTCTCTTGGTATATCGGGGTCCGCGTGATTCAACACTTTTTACAGCTATAGCATGTCCGTCTTACTCTGATATACAGGCCAAAGCTGGAGTTTTGACTTCTCAGCACAAGACTTGCTCAGCAAGGATAGAACTTGGAATGCCGGTCTGTTCAGTGGGCATGTGCGGTCGTTCGTAGGCCTCAATACAACCAATCACTGGGTTCGACGGGTACAGCCCCAGTCATAGTGACTGTCAAGATAATACGGAATGGAAGGAGGGCCTCTGCTCGTCGCTTGAAAAGTTAAGATGAGTGAGGTTAAAGTGGTACAGTGAACAAACCCCCCTTGTCCCAATAGAAGCCATGTCTATTAGCTCATGGCGGCGATGGCCCGTGTGTTATTCCCAAATACCGGTTTTATTCCTCGTTTTATGTCTGTTCTTGGAGCTTTGTGTGTACAATGGCGACATAACATAGGACGGAAGAAGGTGGCGATTATTACGGAAGGGTGTTCCCGCAGTTGGCATTACGCACATCTTTATGACTGAAACATTAAATGGCTTACATAGTGGCTTGTATATCCACCTGCTGATTGGTGAAAAAACAGGGACTCGATTTATATTAAAGCCACACATAGGTCATGTAACCTGTGTATCTATGTACTTTTTGTCGGACATGATATATATTTCTCGCTGCACGTAATCCCGTACGTTCAATGTTGTGCATTACACTCGGGACAGGCGTGTAGCAGGCGGTAACTAGGACTTAATTGGTCACAGTGTTTTGGTTTGTTTGTATGTCTGTATGTACATATATACATATAATTGATGATGTTATGGAGTTTTCCACTTTTTGTACATAACTATCTTCATAACTAAACTTAAGTGAGGATGCCTATGTAAGTAAACACATTACTCCCCATGGCTTAACTTCACATCCTGGTTCTTATATTATTTTATAACAATTTATAGTATAGCCAGTAACGGAGATGATCAGTTGGTGTATATAGGGGACGTTATATGTTCTTTTGATGAATGTGAGTGTTCTTCTTGTGACTTTCTTTCGTTTTTATTTTCAAACCTTGACATCGCGAAATCCACATATATCCCACCATCCCGCAAGTTTAGCCTATCAGCACCAAAGAAAACTCAAATTCTGTCGCCAAAAATTCAATATCATCGACTTTATATCCTCATCTGCGTCTTCAACAATCCGTTTGCTTAGTGGCGCTGCACATCATAACAACCATTCGGCCCCCATCAATCCTCGATCGACGAGAGTTTTTTTATCTTCAACGTGTATTGCTGGTCTTCTTGCCTTTTCCCAAGACACGTCATTCAGAACCCAACAGCCCAAACGATTTTAAACTCCATCTTCGGCAGGTACTTGGTCTATCAGCCTTTGAAGTTAGGCTTTCGTCAGGAATTTCGCCGGAGTCACTAGTCTACGGGAATATCTTGGTAGGCTGGATACGATTCTTCAATATTCATACACCCACTTTAAATGTAAGCTTGCTTTTTTCGTTCTTTTTACTCCCAACATGTATATGTGTATACACATGTGAGTCAGGTAGGATATCCTCGACGAATTTTCTCTTCTTTTGCAGGATGTCAGTCCAAGTGATAGGATGCTTACCTTAATCGCAAGTGCGATGAAGGATATTCACCAAAACATAGGTTTGGTGCTGAAAGGGGGGTGGGGGGCGTGGCACATGTGAACATAGACAGGCGCTGCCTCCACCGAAATGCCAAAAACGACGCGGGTTGTGATGATAGATAGACACCTTACTGTGATGATTAGAGAAGACATCTCGGGGGTACAAGAGCGTTGCTTGCTTGCCAAGTTTATTGTCATTCCTTTTTGCGATGCATGCATATATCATGTACAGATATAAAGAACAGGCGGACTGCCCGCCCCCGGACATGGAATGTTTGCTAACTAACCTCATCCCCGAACAGACCAAAGCCCTATGTGGTTATCACTCTGACCTGTTTAATATATAAAAACAAGTCTCCACTACCGTGTCCCCTTATATTTTGGATACACATAGACGTCGTTATATGCGTCTTGGCTTTTTCCCTTGTTTTCGCTATTCCTGTTTATATTGAACCTTGACGGCCTCGGTCAAGTGACTTGCATGCACATGAGCCCACTGTCTGTGGCATCGTACACAGTAAGAATCCCACTCCTTTCATGCATACTTCCATATAACATACTAACGGCGCCACAGGTCTCCTATCAATCCTGGATCATTTTACTGCATAGCCGTTGATCTGAAAAAAAAAAAA
>NETU01000572.1:12547-92271 GCA_003032515.1 Huntiella decipiens
AATCTCCACAATCAACAAAGGAATATAAGTGTCAGACTTGATGTCTAGATCACTTTCTGAAGAATTCTCCCGGAGCCAATCCGATCGAAGTTACCCTGAAGATCAACCTCAGTCAGCTTCTACTACCCCTCTATCTTCAAACTCTCCCATGAACGTTTTGCCCCCAATGAACCACAAAGCACCATCCGCAAAAAATCCACCATACCCGTCACAATACCACGGGCCGCCTGCGAGAACAACTACTTTGACATTACCTCCACCATCCGGACTTTATCCCCCGTCTATGCGCTCTCCCGTCGGAAATGGATTAGCTGTATACTCCGCCAGCCACCGCGGCCAATATCATTCTGCGCCCAGTACCCAACTACCGCCCATATGGGGATCCGAAGGCCATCGACATGGCCCAATGCCTGGACATCCACCAGCCAATAGTAAGTATGACTTGTGTCGCCCTACAACCAAATTTATCTAACCATGATTCAACACATAGTGGCAGATGCTAGATTTAAAAGACCCCTTTCCGACGATTCAAGTGAGGCACCACTCCCATTTAAAAGGAAACGGCATTCAGTCAGTTATACTTCACAGTATAATCCATCGTCTTCGATCCACCCTGTACCACATTCAGTGCCCGCACAGGCACCAGCACCAGTACCAGCACCGGCGCCAACACCAAGTTCAGCTCATTTGGTGCCCGACGCTAGTGGTAGACTTCCGCGCCACACTCTTCCCGTGGAAAATCCACATGCTACTCCTGCTGTCCCTCTTAGCCCAGTTAATTTATACTTGGCTTCAGTCGATAGCGTCAGCGCGTCAGCCGCTTCAAACGAGGCCCGACTTCGCAATGCCGGGGCTTCCAGTCGTTTCCGCGCTCGCCAAAAGATCCAAAGGGCACACGATAATTTCTACTTGAAAGACTACAAAGTCGAATTGGACGAACGAACAACTGCTGCAGCCAACTACGCAACTGCGGCGATGCATTACAAATCACAGCTTTCCGAGATTGAAAGGGCCTTCAGGGGCGGCGAGGATCTTGAGGCTATATTTGCCTCTTTTGGACCAGAGCCTGAATGCATGGCTCAACCCGAGGAAGTCCTACGAGCAATCGATGGGCAGTTTCCCGAGCCAAAAGGACGTGAAGAGCGCCGTACAGAGCTTAACAAGGAGCTGGACGGTATCCAATCAGGAAAAGGCCAAAGGAAGAATCAGGGTCAAACGAACCGATCACGAAGGAACGGCAAGAGCCCCCCAGCTAATGCGGCCCATAGCTCGGGATCAGTAAGCAGTGCGACACAATCGCCTGAGCCGAATAATTTGGGTTACGTGTTTCAAAACGACGAGGTTAGGCCACCACCACCACCGCCACCAAGCTATCAAAACGGATACGCTAGCAATCAAGAACAAAGGAATGACCTGCTAGCTAGTCCGAGAGCTTCCCATGTTGCGCCGGGTTATTCCGCTCCATCTGACAGGGGAAGGCCGGTTTACAATTCTTGGCCAGGAGGTCCCCGGACTGCGCCGGAGTATCCACATCCACCGTCGGATTATAGAGGGTCGAGTTCTCATGGATATCACGGTTCGGCTCATCGCTAGCATTTACTGCTTTTGGCGATGAGTTGCGGGCTGTAGAGATGTCCATGATGGATTTACCCGTGTATTCTTTTTGTTTTATTTTCTTTTGTTTTTGCTTTTGTTTTTTAGAACGGATATTTCCGGACCGGCGTTTTTGGGTTTAGGGTTTTACATTTCTGATGTAGAATCAGAGTGGCGCATTTGGTTGGGTTGTTGATGATTTTCTACTCACGTAGAGTTTCATCCAGTGGTGGATTTCATTCACCCTCTAAACATTTTCTACAACAGCATACATGGACCTATAGGTCGTTGCTTCACACACCAGTTGACGGTGCAATATTCAAGAATAACAACACACCTCGAAGTTCGGAATTTTGCCTATATGCGTACGTTTTTCAACGCTGCGGGGCTATCCGCATTCCTGCTTTTCAAAAAGGTCAGCACTAGACTCCCCCCCCTCCCCGCGTATGCGCAACGCGGGTTACCATCTGCAAGACATTGTACATGCATAGAGACATGGCGCCATTTTAATGCAGCATCGTTGTAAGGAGCTGTTCAAGTCATGAGCCTAGACCAAAGCCGGGCGTTTATATCAACGGGCTTGTTGGTAATCATACACCTTGAGCGCTTATATAGGCTAGGCTTGTCAATATTCAAAAACAATTTTGAAGAAGGAGCTGATGGGTGGATTTTGGGAAGGCGCGGGGTTGAGTTAGGTTTAGATAGCAAGGTTGCAGCCTCGGTTTGATCATGTATAACTTATGTATGCGGACATACATATATACATAGTTGCTTCTAATATATGCATACATATGTAAGCTGTGCCTGTAGGAATGATTAGAAAAAAAAACAGTGACGGAGACATGGAGATGTGCATATTGCGTCAACGAACGGGGGAAAGAAGCCTGTCATGACGTTTCGGATATTTTCGGGTTTTTGACAGGAACATGTATTGTGGATTCAGGTGGCTGGGTTTATGGTGATTTGCGGGTTCCGTATTGCGGGGATGTCAAGTTTCCTCGGATTGATCCAAAATCATGGAATCTTTAATACATGCATATGTATGTATCTACAGTACATACATACAAATAAAATCCTGCACAAGTACGCCTTCTGCATAAGGATTGGGTAGTTATCACGGATGGAGACCGGGGTATTTACCACCGAATGCAAAGGCACTGCTAAAGTGTGACTCTGGTATTCTTCCTATCCAAGCTGCGTTGTGTGCCAGATCCTGTGTGACCCTACTAGGAACGATCCTGGTGACGTCACTCTGCATATATTGCAAATGGGAACAATGCAGTCGTCAAAAAGCGGCCATTGAAAAAGGCGCTGTGGTTGTCATTTCCGGACTAGTCAATGGAACGGTGATTAGAATATACATGTGTAGCTCGGATATGTGATGAAGATATCTGCACAAGGTGGTGATCACATATTCTTTACGGTAACTATAACAGGTGTGCCCTGTACTTTCAGTCCGTCAGGCAACATCTTAGGAGATTGAAATGACCAATCAATAATCTTTTGCCTCTTGTACAAGCCGCTTCGGGTGGATAGATATGACATAATAGGGCACAGGCCTTTCTCAATCGAGATCCGATCTCTGCCATGCAAGTCTTTTAAGCGGATCAACTATTAAGTTCGAGTTTGTTGTCTGTTAACATCTCAAAGTCCACCAAACCCTAAACCAATAAGCCATCCCTGCAAAATCAAATCCACCAATCAAATGACTTTTAGCTCCAGGATTTGGTTTGTTGGCCTCAGTGTGGGGTGGTGTAGTCTCCGAATGACGACATGCATGCGACGCGATCCAGCCAGTGACACTAAAAGCTATTAAACCAAAAAAAAAAAACAATAACAAAAATAAACCTACCAGCGAGCTTTCCTGTCATTTCCTAAACCTGCCAGCTGTGTGCCAACTAGTCACACTCCAGTAGCAATTTAATCTACAACCTACCTACGTCAGCCTTACTATTTGCGTTACACCAAGCTCTATTCATCCTCGCCAAACACGTCCACGTCATGGCTCCGCAAGCGATTCCAGTGGCCGTTGCCGCTCTGACATACCCCCCGTATGCGTGTGCATTTGACCCCGAGGATGCCAAGACGCTTATTGTCGGTGGTGGCGGTGGTGCCGGCCGTAATGGAGTCAGCAACAAGCTTGTATGTGGCATCTATTTTCCTGATGATGTCCTTGTTTCTCTGTGAGCTGTCACATGCTAACATGGCCCTTTTTTTCTTCTCATATGTAGTCTGTATTCTCCGTCCAAGGTCCCACCACGTTGAAGCCTACCGGCGAACTTGAGCTTAGCAGCGCCGAAGATAGTGTTAGCTCATTGGCTATTGGTGTGCACCGCAGCGATCGTATCCTTGCATATGCCGGCGTGAATTCCAGCCCTGACGACATCGCCAACCAGAAGAACGAGCACTTTTGCGTGTATGGAATCTCGGCGACTTCGTCGACTGAAAAGGAAAAGACCAAGGATAGGGAAATCGAGCTTCTCACACGCGCCAATGTCTTCCCGGCCAAAGACTCGGATCTGTACCAGCGCGTTATCCGGGTTGCTGCGCCCTCTGCTACCACGCAGTTTGCAGTCGCTGCTACGGGTCTTGCTAAGACGCCCAAGCTGGCTATTGTGGAGTTGGGACGGACTGCGGCTCTGGAGCCCAAGGTGATTAAGTTGCTTAACCTCCAAGAGGAAGCTAGTGATGTGGACATTCGTCGGATTGGACCGAATGACGAGCATCGCGTGGTTTACAGCGACAAGAACATGGTGTGCTCGTATGTTTTTACGCCAGGCGAAGATGGAAAGGCCGATCATCGCAAGTTATTCGTTTCTCCACCGAAGCGTGGTGTTGTTCGTGGTGTCCGTATACTCACTAATAACTTTGTCCTCCTGATGACCAACTTCCCTGGGCGTAAAGGTGTAGGTCTCACGGTCATCCGGATCCCTAAAAACCCTGCCGACTTCGCTCGGGTGGTGTTGATGGATATACTTCCTAGCCATGTTGTCCAAGCTACGGCGTTGGCTGTTCAGATGCTTGGTGAAGAGCCAGAGGAAGGTGAACTTCTTGGGCGGGCGCAATTCGCTATTGCGGTTGCAGGTCATGATGCTTCGATTCCAATTTACTTGTTAGACCATGAAAGCTCGGGTGAATCGGATGTGGCATATCGCTTGGAGCATGCTACTACGATTAAGAAGGCACACCCTCTTCAAATCACCAGTTTGGCGTTTGCCCCGTTCAAGAAGCCTGAGGAGGGTACTGACTACAATTTGTCACTGGCCAGCACGTCGCTGGGTAACACATTGTCAGTGCACTCACTTCCTGTCATCAAGAAGGTCACCAAGCAGAGCACGAGTACCAAGGAGAACTACGTTCTTAACTACAAGACCAGCGATGGCGTCAAGGGTACTTTTATCATGTTCGTCAGCTTCATCATCCTTTTGTTAGCGGTGGTCGGACAGATCCTCAACGAAGCCGTCGGCGAGGGCAAAGAAATCTTTGGTGTCCGGAAATACATGGACAACCCCTTTATTGGCAAATCCACTCTTGCCCCATTACCGCCCGTGATCTCCACGTCCAACGTGCCCGTCATAACCACCAGCCAGGACATTGTAGGCGCAACCTCGGCACCCGAGGCTCTTGCCAAGTTCCTTGAGAACATCCAGGCCGAGTCGATTGATGGTCAGGTCCTTCTTACTGAGCAGGTTGTGGAGGTTAAGCAGGGTGAGAGTGGACAGTCCGTGATTGCGGCGGTGGCTGCTGCTGCTGACCATGCGGGTGTCTCGTGGGAGGAGTTGGCGGAGGCGCAGAAGACGGAGTGGAAAGGTCGGTTGGTTAAGGCTGGTCACTGGGCTGAGGATATGGGCGAGGCTGTTTTCAAGGGAATTGTGTTTGGTGAGATTGGTAGAGCTGTCGGAAGAGCTGTGGGTGAGGGGTTGATGTAATCTCGAATATTAAATAGATGTAGCAAGATATAATTAGCATATTTAATAGTTGTGGTAGTTAATAGCATTTCACAATGTATATTCACAAAGATTGAGAAGTGATGACTTGAAAAAAAATAAATGAAACTACAAAAAATAACTAAATCAATGCCGCTATTCCCAGGGGACAAACTAACCATGTAGCTATAGAATATCCAAACAACCAGGTTACCCAAAAACAAACCCAAAACTCCTAACGGCCATGCTAAAACGTACAATACAATGAATCAAAAGTCATCTCTTATCCAGACCGCGCCAGGGAAAGAAGACCGTTAGCGGCTCCATCAACATTTGGATCAAAGTCCGACAGGGTCTGTCTCTTGGGTGTCACAGAGCGAGTTGTGTCAGTATCGTCATCCGTCTCGTCATCCGCCGAGAACTTGCGCTTTGCGCATAATCTCTGAGCCAATGTAACCGGTGCCATCAGCTCAGCCTGCTGTTCCTCCTCCTCCTCGTTATCCGATCCCGGTTCAGATTCAGTCTCGTCACCGGTAAGATCTAATCTTGGCGCAACAGGCACAACGATGGGAGCATTCTTCCGCACAGAAAGACTACCAGTGCGCGTGGGTGGTGGTGGCATGGTAGTGAGGAGGGGCACACGGGGTCCGGAAGAGCGGCGTTGCATGGGACTTTCTTGAGATGGCGAGGTGAAGAGGGGGTGGGATGGGAGGTAGCAACTAAGCGAGGAATGGCGCGCGGTGTTTTTCAGGGGAGTGGGGGTTTCGGTTATGTTGGTGAAGCCGAGAGGGTCGTCTATGGGGAAGGTGGGCTGGTCTTGTGGGGTGGACTCGGGAACGGTGCTCCGGAGACTACTGATGGGTGCAGTGGAGAAGGAAAAGGAATGGCGGAAGGGAGACCGGCAAGGGCGCACTTGTAGTTCGTCTAGAGGTAAGTCAGTCTGGCCAGTCTTCACCTTATAAGAAGCAAGACCAAGACGTAAACGAAGAGCTTCAGCTCTCTATAGAAACAGTTAGTCCATGATATCCACAAGCACAATCCATTTCAACAACATACCTGTCTAGTTTCCAACCGAGACTCCCCATTAGCTCTCGCCCTCTTCGGCATTCCTCCCACAGGCGACGAAGCACACGCACTCAAAAACGCCCTCGACGCATCCGGTGATCCCTCAAACATAGTCATCCCCAACTTCGACCCCAACGCCGGGCGCGGCGTAGGAACCGGCGGGAGATTCTCCGTATCGTCATGAATGACAGCGCCCAGCGAGAAATCGGCCAGAATGGCAGCGGGTTGAAGGCTCGAGTTGAGGGTATTCGAGCGACGTTGTGGCGTGGTGTGGGTGGGTAGACGGGTGCGTTTTGCGGAGAGAGGGGAGGCGGTGGTGCCGGGGAATAGGTCGAGGGGGCGTTTTGAGATTTCGGATTGGGGCGTTTTGTGGGGGGATGCCGGGAGGTTAGAGGAGATGGGACCTAGAGCGCGACGTTTGGACGGGGTTTCCATTTTGACGGGAGATGTTTGCGACGAGAGCGGAATGTTCCGATTGGTGATGGGATGGGGGGTATTGAATAGGTGATGTGGTAGAGAAATGATCAAAGTAGAGAATCTTTAAAAAAGAAATAAAAAGAAAAGTAAAAAAAGAAACAAAATTAAAAAAAAAAAAAGAAAAGAAATACTATCAAGTCTTGTTCATCTTTCCCGTCCAGTCTTATTTGAATCCTAGCTTCCTAAACCAGACAAATGAATTCGCCCCCATGAAACCTAGCTCATTGATTAAAACCTTTTCGAACAGCAATGCGAAAACGAGCGAACGGGGGGAAAAAAGCTCTTTAAGACGCGGTTTACGGGTTTGATGCAGGATCCCTGGTCATCTACGCACGTCATTAAATCAAGAGGTCATGGTGTTGACCATCAAGGCTCTTACAGGGTGTATAGTGGTGATGATTTTGGTGTGATGAATACTTTGGTTGAACGGGCCGATGTGTAGTGGTTTTAGGGACACCGGAACTTGACAACTTCTAGATGCATCTGGCCAAGGGAGTTCGCTTATACTGTCGTGTAAACCCCGTTGCTATCCACCAACACGTCTCTACAAAGCCATCAATCCCCATCAAAATAAACATCAAAGTCAACATCATGAAACATGACAACCAATCGTGGTCCATGCGTCAATATCTCTACCACCAAGAATCACCCATCATCACCTCAAAATACACAAAAGCTCTCCATCATCCACCAACAGCTCTACATACCAAATCCGTCAAAAACCCCACCTAACCTGCCAACACGCGCCGAATCCCAAAAAATCCATCTTCGGTAGTGCTCACATAAACCTGCAAATCAGCCGTGTGTCCGTCCGTCCCCCTCAAAATTCCCCAATCCCGCCCGCAATCCCACAACGCGTAAAACACAACAATCAGTAAAAAGTAACCAAAAAGAGAAATAAAAAAAAGATCCCAAATTCTCCCCGCCCGCCCCAGAAAAAAAAACGCGTCAAACTATGAAATCCTATTTAAATTCCTCCCAATCAGTAGTTCAAATCTGTCAAATATATACCAGCGAATTCAGGTAGCTTGACATCCCCCACATATTTATTAGCCCCGTTCGTCTGGTTTTTGTGTTTTCACTGTACACTGTACTACATACTAACTCGTCGATCAGTAATATCTTCTCACGATCCAAGATACCCGATGCTTACGCTTCGACCCTTTTCCCCAGAAATCCTGGTATTTCCCCAAAAATGGAAACATTACCACATGGCCTTCGGAAACACTCCAGAATGTCTTGAACCAGGAACATACATACATATCTATGTATTCCACATATCCCGTAATATAATAACAATGAATTCTTTGTCTATTTGTTTTTTAAATCCTTGTCATTGTGTCAACCAACCAATATGTATGTATACATTTCTGCATGTCAGTCACATTCTTCATCACTACACATCATCACACCACAAAACAAACATTTGAGCAAAAAAAGAACAATTGTGAATACAAAAACAAATACTTGAAAAAACAACCCCAATAACCAATAACCAGTACTCAAAAAACTATCAAGACACAAATTCGTGTCTAATACCATGAATGACCTCCCGTCTATAGAAAAGCCCCATTTTTGTACCCAGATATACAGTCTGAAAACCCTCTGTACACCACCATAACCATGAACCAAAAACAAAAAAAGAAAAAACAATGACCAAAAACCCCAAGCGTATACTGGAAAAATCAAAAACCTTAAAGGGTATAATGATGTGGAGAACATGATCGTCAAATCCACCAAAACGAAAAAAAAAAACCAAAAGTCCACAGAAAAATAACAAAAAACAAAACACCATACCAATCAAGACCCAGCCAACAACTTGTCAAGATCTGTCGTCGACAAATCAAAGTTATCGTAGTCACCACGCCCACCACTGTAGATTTCCCGCCCAATGAGATCTTCATCGAGATCCAAACGGAAGTCCTGGTTCTGCCAGTTGTTTTCCAGTAATTCACTGGCCGCATTAGACTTGCGGTAAACATCCGTAGTGTAATCTTCTGGCTGCGCAAGATCAAACGTAAACAAAGGCTCGTCTTCCTGCGGCTCGTTGGCCGACTCAGCAGTCGGGACATCTCCTTCGCCGTTGGATCCATATGGCACATCGGCATCATCCGGGATATTAAACATATCCACCAGAGGCGCCATCAAGAGGTTAGATCCTGTCAAGTCATTGACAAAAGGCTGGAACGACATTTCTCCATCCATCTCACCGTTGCTGTTGTGAGGCTGCGCAAGAGATTCCTGAAGCTGAAGAGCAGATTCGCCAAGGAAACCCAATGGGTTCTCCTCAGCACTTCTGTGCTCATCCAACATGTGCTTGTTTTTGCTTTCCTCGCTAGTAAATCCAATGCGCGAGAACTCACAGTCCGAGTATGTGCACACGAATGCAGCCTTGCTGGCACCACCCGATGATGACCCCGTCTTTTCCAACATCGCTGCAGACGCCCGCGGCGTTGACTTGGCTGCTTCCGGTGACACAATCTTGATTTGCCCAGGTGAAGGTGTGGCAATCGCCATGTTCATGTTGGCACCTGCAGAAGAACTCTGTGCTGGGTTTGGGAACTGTCCAGCCGCTCCAGGCGTTTGCCCTGTCTTCAACTTCTTCGGAGGGGGAAGCTGGAGGTTGACATTCTTCATCTGTGTCGCATAAGCAGGAGCTCCCGAAGGCGTGGGTCCTTGGTACCCGCCGTTGTTGTTATTGTTGTTGCTAGTTGTGACAGCCCCGTGTGAAGGCGTCGTAGCAACACTTTGCTTAGACGCTTGAGCTGGACCTGGAACCATCGGTGGTGGAACAACAGACATCGGTTGCGTCGTAAACGGAACCGGCACCAAATCTGCAGCAGCAGGGATTCGCACAGCTTCTATGCCAGGACCAAACACCCCCCGCTTCTGTAGTCTGCAGTCTGCAAGATACCCCACAATCTCACGCTGGCTGGCTTCCAATCTCTCGAGCAGTGCCATGTCAACCTTCAAAACATCCTCCTTACTGTCCAACTGCTGTGAGAGAATCGTTCTAGTGTAGTAGAACTTCTCGAGCAACGGGTACGTAAGATCTGGCTCAAACAACATATGCGTCTGAAGTGCCTGCGCCAATCGCGCAAACCGCTCATTCAAATCCCGCATTCGAGAGTACATGGACTCACGCGTGGCATCATCCACCTGAACTGGTGCACGGTTTTCCCTGTTGACCTGCTCAAGCACTTTCTGATGCAAGGCTTTCAACCGACCGAGTCTCATCTTACGTTCGTTCTCGTTCAACTTTTGATAGCCTGTCTGTCTCATCCTTGCCGCAGCTTGTGAAGTAGCATCGTCGGGAGATGGCCGTTTCAAGTTAACATTGCCTTGCGCCGGCGTAAGATCCGCTGTCTGTTGTACCCGTTGAGCTCCAGAAATTGACCGCCGGGGCACGTTGGAATTGCCGACAGGGCTGTTATCCATCGCCTGAGGCGTACCGCTTGCATTACCCCCCATTGTGACCGCCACAGGAGGGCTACTAGCAGAAACCGTATGTTGAATAGCCTGAGATGGGGGCGACATGTGTGACATCTGACTGACCTGCGCCTGCAGCGGCAGACTTTGCCCAACCTGGAGCCCATTAACATTCCCCGCTTGCGGTATCCCGGGCTGGCTGGGTCCTGACGTCATCGGGGTACCATCACCCACAGTGATCGGCGATTGAAGCCCAACCATATTTTGCCCCGGGAGTTGCTGCCCACCTGGTCCAAACTGCATCCCGCCAACTCTACCTTGGTGCATAGCATCCTGTCGTGCCTTTATTTGCTGCATGAGTTTGGAGAGGAAAACTCGTTTCTTCAATGCAGTGACAGTAGCCTGCAGTTTGTCATCATTAGGAGTGTTGGGGTGGGCCGCAAGGTAGTCGCTGATGTCCTTGGGCGATGCTTGAACCGCTTGGAGTCTGGCCATAATTTCCGGGTTACTAGTCAACACACTAAGACTCATTTGGTTGGCAACCGTGCTAGCAGCGACATTTGGTGTACCATTATGAGGCATCGGCTGCTGACCAGCTATCTCACCAGACATTTGCCCATTCGCCCCCATCATCGGCCCAGGCCCGCTTGTGCTGTTAGGCGTAGATTGTTGCGGCATACCCTGAGCAGGCGACTGTTGTGCTGGCATTTGGTTAGCCCCAAGGCCTTGGCCAAGCTGTTGTTGTTCTTGGTGCATAGTCTGCTGCGTCGCTTGTGTCGGCTGTGGTGACTGTTGGGAGGGTTGCTGACGAAGTTGCTGTGGCGGCAATTGAGCTTGATTCTGTCGCATGATTTGCTGTGGCGGGACCTGTGCTGACTGTGACTGTTGCCCTTGCATCTGCTGCAACATCTTTTGGCGATGGTTGTTCTGAAGCTGCGTGAACTGAGCCTGCTGCATTTGGGCTAATCCCGGATTTCTAGCATTGGCGATCTGGGGAGGTACAAGATTCGGACGTTGGGCCAAGAGAGCCTTGAGAGCACCCCACGTTTTAACTTCCGGCGGAAGCATACTCTGAATGGTCGGAGGTAAAGTCATTCCATCCATGAGATTCCGCACCTGAATCTGTGTCAAACCAGGCTCTGGGCCCGCTTGGCCAGCCCGGACCTCAGTTCCAATAGCATTCGACATGCCGTTCATCCCTCCCAAATTCATCTGGTTGCTGTTGTTGCGGGCCATTTGCATTTGGTCTTGTTGCATCCGATTTTGGATGATTGACATGGCTTGCTCGCGAGGCATGTTGTTGAGGGCTTGTCGGTGCTCGGGCGGCATCTGTGAAAGGACGCGTTGGTACAACTGGGCAGTAGCCGCATTAGATGCTCGTCCCGGTGCATTGAGAAGTCCATTGTTACCCCCATTCTGAAACTGCATATTCCCAGGACCAGAGCCAAGCATGTTCATAGAATTCCCATTTGCAACATCGAGACCATTTTGAGAGAGCTGGTTTCTCATAGGAACACCATTCAAACCATGGGCGCCATTTTGACCAGGAAAGACAAGGCCGTTCTGTTGTTGCAATTGGTTTTGTGCGAAACGGGCTTGAGCTTGAGCCTGGGCTTGGGCCTGGGCTTGAGCTTGGACTTGGGCTTGGGTGACTTGCATATTAGGTGTGAGGCCCATCGCAGCTTGCCCAGGTTGACCCATCATAGATATCCCGTTCATCGCAGCATTCGGGTGCTGGCCAACACCAACCTGAGCACCAGGGCGGTTTCCCATTTGGCCCATTTGTTGGCTGTTTTGCAGACCCGCACCCGGGCCCACAAGCCCAATTTGACCAAAATTCATATCCGGCCGATTCAAGGCTCGTTGAACATCAGCACCGTGGAGTCCCGCCTGTTGTCCCATTGCCAATCCCATGTTCTGCTGATTCATGGCAACTGCGGCTTGCTGTGACTGCTGTTGTTGTTGTTGTTGCGGTGTCAACATAAGCTGCTGTGGTTTCTGTAACGCATTGGCTTGGTTACGCTTCATTACTCCGAGCTGATTAAAAACATCACGCATTACCGCAAGAAAAGCCAGATCCCTGGGGCCACCATTGATAGCATCCGGTGGAGAAACTCCCATATTTCTCATTGCTTGTCTGCAGGCCTCTTTCTGTTGTTCCGACATCTTGTTAAATCTTTCAAAGGCTATGGCGTTGGCCTGTTGTTTTTCCGCGTGGGTGAATTCTACAGGGCGGTTCTGGCCCAGTAGAAGATTTGGGTTCAGAACTCCAGGTTGAGGGGCAGCACCAGCCATCGAGAACCCCATGGGATTCACGTTTGCGCCCGCCATGGCATTAGCTTGGCGTGCCTGGGTTTGGGATTTAACTTGGGCTTGCAAAAGACGTTGTTGGATAGCTGCTTGTTGTGCCTGGTTGGCCGGTCCATTGCCAAGTCCACCTGCCATATGCATCATAGGGTGCGACTGTTGTTGTTGCTGTTGTTGTTGCTGCTGGAGCTGTGCGTGTTGTGCTTGGGCTTGGATTTGGGCGTTTTGCTGGGCGGCCTGCATCTGTTGCTGAACTTGGAGTTGTAAATTTGGCTCATTGTTTTGGCGACGAGAAACGGCCTCCTCGATGTACTGCTTCATCTTATTTTCGTATGACACCTGTTTTGATTCAATAGGTCAGCATGGAGCTTCCATCTTATAGAAAATGTTTTAGTCTGAACTTACCTTGTCTGGCGAGGTGAAAAATGCATCATGCTCCATGCTCATACACTCCTTAAGCAGATTGGGCATGTTCTTGTATTCATGTGCAATAAGAGCAGTCGACGCCCTATAATGGTTCGCGTTAACTAACAAAATCTCCAAGCTACGATTTGTTGTGACTTGTAGGTAAACTTACAGCTGGTAGGCTTTGACAACTCTTTCAGCAATGTTGACTGTAGTTTGCCATCCTTGGATAGGCCGGGACTGTTTGTTGATAGTCTGAAGAACATAACTCTGAAGCCCACTGGAGGTCACGTTGGTAGGCCGTTGTACTGAAGCCATTTTGTGTGACAATTGAGCAAGATCAATAAGATCTTGCGTTTTGAGAGAACGCCGGTTTCTGTGTTTCAACGACTACAGATACGGCTTAAAGTATATGCTCGCGAGGCCTGGGTTATTCGCGAATGCCTTGATCTAATTGTTGCAAGGCCTGGCTAATTTTATGCGATGAGAAGCGTCTACCAGCGAGTAGAATCGCCGGGTGCTGTCCGTCACACTCGTGGCTGTGTATAATGGCCGAGCTGCGATTGCCGAAGCTAGACGCACGATGTGAACGAGTTCAATCACTCAAAATGAGATTCCGATAGGACAACCAAGCAATGATGTGGTGTTTTGTGACAGGCACCGATGCGATGAATTTATATAAGAAAGGCGAATGAGACTTGTTGATGTCAGATCGTTGGATATGATATAGAGTGCTGTGTGTGGCGTGTTGGTCAAGAGATAAAGACGACTGGTATAGCGACAGCGGGGGTCGGCATCAATAAAAACACAAAATGACCGATAGAAACGACGAGCCCGTGACAGCAAGGACAAAACAAACAAGATGCAAACCACAGATGGATATCGAGAATCTGTAGCGGCAACGGAAACGGCGAAATGGATAGATTGTCGAAACCGTGACGAATTTCTGGATGGATGGGGGGAATGATGACGGTAATGATCAATGATGTATTCGAACTGACACTTGAAAGTGGCAAAGAAGGTTTGAAAAACGGATGCTGAGGTGTATAGATTTTTGCTAATACACGACAATAGAAGATTTGAATCCAATGATAGAGAACAAAGTAAAAGGAAGATAACGCGAAAGAAAATCGCGATGATGTTCACTGAATTTTGCGGTGCCAAGTTTGTGACAGTAACGAAGAAAAGGTAAGAAAACCGGGGGGGCGTAAAATAAAAAGGATATGGGAGTTCTCACAACTTGTAGGAGGAGCCTGGGTTATGGGTGCATGCCACGAAGGATTCGATTGGGCTGGCCCTGCTGGGAAGGATGGAGGGGGGAGGAAAATAGACTAGCACATAAAATACACATGCGTAGGTGCTATGTATGCGGGTGTTAGACTTTGGGCAAGTTTGTCAATGTGGTACTTGTCTTGAACTATGTTTTTAAAGAAGAAAAATTGGCAAGTAGAAAGAGATTTAGAAGTCAAAGTATATGAGTGACGTAAGATCTTAAAGAACCAAGATAAACAGTACAATCATAATGGAACTTGGCGATTACCCGGCGTGAAGAAACTCATAGCTAACTAAACACCATTAGTGTAGTCCCCGCAGTAGACTTGCTCAGGACTTGGCCCCCGTCATGACTTGGTCGTGTTACCAGATCCTCCAAACAGCGCTTCTTGTCTGGCCGAGACAGGGCTCGCTTGAATTTTGAATTTTGGATTTTCTCACAATGTGTGTGTACATAAGGATCATTCAAAGATTGATTGACATATCTACGATTACCGCCTAACTGACAATGGCATATATCCCAACTCGAGTGGCTATCAAAACAATCACATCAATTTGTATCAAGGAATAATAACTAGTTGATACAGAAAAGTCGCCTTCCTTCCTGCCTGTATAGGTGAACAGGCATTACACACTCAGCACACAGACAAACCCGTCAGCAGCACATATGGAGAGCCCAAAATGGCAGTCACATTATGTTTACAGAACCAGTGTCAACTATACACATTCCCATGTTCTATGTCTCACTGAGGCATCTCCCAACTCTAGTGTATGTATACATACCATTTGTAGAAAAGGCAACAAGAAGTTGCAGCAATAGACACACAGTAATCGAAGCAAGTCTCCCAGTTGTCGAAACAAAGGGTGATGACCTGAAAGGAAGCTGCTTCAGTTTTTAAACTTGCCGGGGCTATCCCTGTTACCGAAAAAAAAGCTCGGTTCTTGTGTCTCTCTTCTGGGGGAGTTGTCCGGTGCTGATGTTGTGCTGGCAGCAGGTAACTTGGCTGGCTTGATGCCAACAAATAGTAGGTTAGCCTTAACCAGTCGGGTAGCCGGCGATGCCCTCGAGTATCGTGCATTACAGTTGAAGGGACCAATAATCTGGGCTGCATACGATGGAAGGTCCGTCTATTGCGACCCTGCAGTTCACGCACTTTCCGCCATATTTCCCTGTCTGTCATCCGTCTTGTGTTTCTTATTCTGCACGTCTTTACCTCGCCCCCGCCGTCGCTGTCGCTGTCGCTGTCGTTCTCTCCACTCATTGGAATGGGGGCCCAACCCACGGCCCAGCACCAAACAGCACCCTGGCAAGGACAATTGGGTCTATTCTCCCTTGTTGGCTGGCTGGCTGGCTGGCCTCTCGGAGGGGTCAAGTTTATTGGCCTAACTAGGCTATGGAAGCAAGCTAGGGGCGAGAGGGCTCAAAAACCCACGTACTGAACCAAGGCGCAGTGGAAAAAAAGGCATAAGTTTCGGAATTTTGAACTTCACTATCTGATGTATTTTGAAGTAGTTTCCTATTAGATCTATGTAGATGTATCTGGTATGTTCTTGGTGGACGACATATCATCAATATGAAAGCACAGCTACCATGTCTGTTATATGTGCGCCGGACGTCCCGTCAAGATCTAACGTTCGTGCCAGCCCTTGTCACCAGGTTCCCGTGTCTCACTTGTCTGCTCGTTCCAAACGCACCCAGGGCTAAAACAGCCCAAACAGTAAAAATGCAGTTGAAGAAGAAAATATGTGTGAAATCTCATACATCCAACTATCTCGAGTTCTCATTCATTCACGACGAGCATTTCAGATTATCCAGTGCAACACGTCGAGCCTTTGGGTCCCTCTTGCTCTGATTGCGCGCCCTGGTGACACCAAAAAGCAATAGCGACTTGTCGCAATGACCGCCCAACGCCGTCTTTTTAGATCTTTGAGCAGCTTGTGCTGTCACCCGTCTCGCCCCCTCATTGCATATAATCCCAGGTCTACATTTTTACCCTAGACAAAACGACTTGCTCTTTTTTAACTACGGTGGACAGTCTATTTACATAGCTCTGTCAAATATATTCTGACAGGATCATGACGACATTGTGGCAATGTTTGATATCGATAAGTCCACTGGTTTTATGTGCAAAAAAAGTGCCACTTAAACTCCAATATGGACCAAATCAGTCTCGATACCGCAAGGACGTTCTGTGTGTGGTACCCACAACACAATAGAATAAGGATGCTCTGTAGATCACTTCGGTTTACCTGAAATTCAATCATCACCCCTTCTATTCCTGTCACTACTACACTTAAACAGCAATCCTATGATCTCCAGAACAAAGCACATTGGTCGTATTGATCCCTTCTTACCCTCCTGTTATTCGATGCTCCTATATTCCACCCGCTGTCCAAGATCCACCCACGACTTTGTTACCCGCAACAAACATTTATCAACCAAAAACAGGGATAGAAAGAGAACTCATAAGAGGTCTTCTTTGGGCTTGGGCCCTTGATTCTGGATTCTAGTTTGTCTACCGAACAGTTTGTCTAAAAAGGAACACCTAAAAAAAACGCCCCAAGCGCCCGCGACCAGCTGGCGCCGATGCTGTGTTGATGCTGTGTGAAGGGCCTGACTGGCGGGAAGGGAATGAGCCTAGCGATGTGCGATACTAGGTATTGCATCCCTCGAGATCATAGGACTACGGTCCCAAAGCCCGTGAGCGCCGACAGCTGTTGCCGCGTCCAACAATATGCAACACGTCTTTGCAATTATTACATGCATATGAGGCGTTTTAACAGCCAACCACATTATAGAGCTACACTTCTGTACATACAGCACCTGTAAAATTCCACAATCTTGTCACTGCTGAGCTAATTCATGAAATGACAGGAACTAGACCATTCTTCTTGTGACATTCCATTGTCGTATCATAGACAGACAACAACATTCAGTCCAGCCTCCTAGTTATATTTACTGTCCGTTATTTGCTCAAATATTGTATCACTGTAGATGCATCCCTTTGAAGGCACTCTTCATTCCTTCCGTGATGGCCGATGCTTCTGGATTAACACTTTAAAAGGCATTGTTCGCCAGGTGTAGAAAAGGTTGACCGGGTATCGCGACACCTTGAACCAGAGAAGCTCAGACCGTAATCCGAAAAACATCTGGAATGTTTCTGTCCCATCAATAGGGTTATTGGGCCATCTGTTAGGGTAAATCGCAGATATCATCAGATTCTGGCATTGAAGAAGCCACCCAGTTCAACAGTTCGACATTCAAACATAGCTGCGAAATTTCCTGATGTAAAGTACATTTTTATATATCCAATACCCAGCTGATATCACGCATACGCATATCCGAACAAACCAAGCCCCCAAAAGCCATCATCAGCTCAACGATCTCGTCTCCGTCATTCAACCAGCTGTATCTGTAATCGCTTTCCCCAAAGAAAACGGGCATGTGCATGTGTGCGCAGGTCCCTCCACACAATCGGCATCTAAAAAAAGTACCACCAAAGTTCCGCCAAAAGCTGGTGATGGAGAAAGGAACCGGTGTTGCCATTGTCTAAGCTCAAAGTTACATGGCTCGGAAGATACCAGGGACATTTTTTACTTTATTTTTTTAGCCGGTTCTGTGACTTGACGACATATCAGAGTAACTAGGATAATCGAGTGTTACGGTAAGAGTAAGGCCGGGAACGCAAAAAAGTGACAGACTGGATGTCAAATGACACAGCAGGCTGGGTTCACAGGAAAATATGCTAGGTATGTGGACACACTTGAGCGCGCAATGTCTCTTGATGCACCTAACTCAGGAACGTGGATGGATAGACCACAAGGTCTTGAAGCTTGAAAACGTATTCTTCCCCTTCTGGTGTTTTATGCTTACTCTATTGTATCAATGTTGGTGATCCTGTATGTGCGCTGCGTTTCATGTTGAGAAGGTCTACGTACATACGATGGACGTCTTTTGTGCCTGTCAGATGCAACATGGGGGAAACGGCCCTGTCGCAGCACAATCGACTAAAACAAAGCAAAGATCACCGAATTGAGACGAATTCAGGGTCACACTTCCAACCGGACCAACAAGGGACATACAACATACAGACTCGTCGCATGACTATACATGTATATGTTCATACATATGCCGTCTTTATTCAGATTCGGTAAGTGGATTATAACATGGTTATCTTATCCATATGTACCTGGTTGACGCCCAATGTCAAAACACATACTGTGCGGATGTTGCTTGAGGCGCTTGTACGGACGCCACCAACATGTGCATCTCCATATGTGCAATGTGTAGGCAAATCTTGATATCAACAGGCAAAAACAGACGCCTAAGTGTGGTTGTGAGGCCAAGTGCACATTGTTGCAAGCCTTACCTAAATGTGGCACAGGGATGAATGTCCCGAATCTGGCTGGCTGATGTGGTTGGCTGGTTGTTGATTTATCTTCTTGGTGGTTTCGCTCCAGCTGCGCAAGGATATACTGCCGGGGTCTTTGAACTTTCATGTATGGTTAGATGGAGGGGTAACAAGAGAACAGGTGATGCGTGCTTTTCTAAAATGTTGGTACGGACGGCAGATGTACATAGGTGTTGGATGGAAAAATACGTGCGTAGACATGTGCATGCGCATGCAGGTTTTGAGTCGAAGCTTGTGGTAATCACCAGAAGATACAGCGCAGATGCGATATCTACAAACGTCATTCAAGTTCTAGGAGTGGCCAGTCACCATAAGACTCTTTGTTTCGGCATCTGCATTCATAAGATCCTAAAACCCATGCAAATTATGGCAGCGGTTACATGCTGCTTCACCGCCAGCTTTAAAACGGCCAAGGCGCAAAATTGTCACCTCTAACAGGGCGGTATATCGGCCTGAGTTCTGATTTGGGAGGTATAACCTGATGCATGCGATTCGAGTTTGAACGGGTATACAGATTATACAGTCTATCGGGGTGACTTGTCCGAAAGACATAGAAGTCATGGATATAGCTATTTTGACGTGCACGGGTTTGGATGATCGCACATGACTTGATTTATCACGGGTGAACGTTTATCATGTAGTGTCTTCCGTAACACGTGATTTTCGCATGTCATATAACTAGAACTATGTATGTATATATGTACGAACGTATGCACATACATGTATGTACACATATATCGAAGAAGCTTGAATGTAAACCCGCATGGCCTACACAGAAATACCGGCCCCTTAATAGGACCATCTGCCGCAGCGGGAGTGCATACGCATTTCATTGACCGGCATGTGTGTGCGACATCACTACATGCTTCCGCCACCCTTACGCAAGGGACTCCCGCTTCCATTCCCGAAAATTCAAAGCTAGACTTGCGCCAGAACATGTCTTTTTGTTCCATCTGGTACATGCGAACCCAAATCGAATGCGAGGTGTGTCTTTCACCAGCACATGTAAATTGGATCGGCGAGGTTGGCCTCATCGCAAGTCTGCTGAACGATGCAAAAGCCGGATTCTTGACGTCGTACGACCAAACATCCAGGTAATTCTCCGATTCAAATTGCTCGTAAACTTTGCAGCCGGACCAGCCATATGTCAAAGAATTCATGCACGTATTTGGATTTATATGTCGATGTTAGTTATGGCGGTTTCATGGAGATTTTATTTTGACAGAGTTCATGACCCATTTACATGCATTTTGGTTTCCATCTGATGTATGCGATTAACCTTGCAATTAGCGTCATGATAATTAACAGGGTGGATGGTTAACCTTAACGGATATCTTGTTGTGACTCTTCAAATGATTACACATGGATCATATCACATTGGTATGTATGATCCCTTTTCTTGGATATCAAAACAATTTTGTCAGAAGGGACGCATTTTCCCCTAATAATGACAGGAAAGAAACGCGCGTATGCATGCATCCTATACACTACACTATACACATTGTCTGCACCTAAACACATACGCAATTACCCTGCATTAAATGCAGGGCTTTCACAGGTAACTTATCTTATCGTGATGGCCTTATACAGACAATAAGCTTTAGTGTCCCCAGTTTTGAGGTGAATCGTACAGTACTGCCAACGCTGTTGCTATGATGATAAGGCATGGGCTTGACGAAGGCTACCGCCCAACCTAGTCTAGGATGATGTTCCTATGGGTAAACCCACGATAACGCAAAAATAATCCACAGACTTATTAATCCTGGCGGACTCAACCTCCCCTGCGTTTCTACGTCACTTGATCTTACAGTGCTTTATTGACAGTACCTTTGATCGCTGTATACACATACAGACAACGAATAATCCTCCCTAATAAACCCGTTGTACACCGACCGAAAAGTTAAAGGCCTCCTTCCGCATTCTCCTGCATCATAGGTGCATACTTTCCATGTTGGCCAGATTTCTTGGTAGCAAGACCCAAACAGCTCTACAGTCGTCTTCGCCTCTTATCACCAGATCCTCGTTATCGACATCACCATCTTCACTAGCTAGCTATACTCGTCGTCTTTCATCCACAATGTCTAACGCATTTGCCGACGCCGCTCAAGACTTTGTTAACTTTGTTAACGCATCGCCTACACGTTAGTTTTACCCATGTTCCCCAAACTTAAAAACGCACCCCGCAATGAGACGGCATGTCCTCATTACCCCCGCTCCTTTACATCACATGTCTTTGTATTTTGTCTAGACCATTACGCTAACATAGTACGGTACTCCTATGATCCAGCTTACCATGCCGTTCAATCCGCATCTACCCGTCTCGAGGCGGCCGGTTTCGAGAAGCTCCGCGAGCGCGATCCCTGGGCTCACAAGATTGCTCCCGGTGGAAAGTATTATCTGACTCGCAATGGCTCTTCCATCATTGCCTTTGCCGTCGGTGGCAAGTGGAGTCCCGGAAACCCGATCGCCATGGTTGGCGCACACACTGATTCGCCCTGTCTCCGCATCAAGCCTGTTTCTAAGAAGGCAAATGCCGGATTCATGCAAATTGGCGTTGAGACATACGGTGGTGGTATCTGGCACAGTTGGTTCGATCGTGATCTGTCAATTGCTGGTCGCGTTCTCGTCCGTGATGGCCAGGACAGCTTTGTCCAACGTCTCATTAAGGTCGACAAGCCTATCATCCGCATTCCTACCCTGGCCATCCATCTTGACCGGTCCACCAACTTTGACCCTAACAAGGAGACCCAGCTGTTCCCCATCACTGGTCTTGTCTCGGAGGAACTTAACCGTTCAACTGCCGAGGATGAGAATGCCATGATTGACGACAATGAGGACGCCGAGTTCCGCCCTCTTGAGAAGATGCAGGCCCGCCACCACCCCCATGTTTTGGAGATCATTGCCAAGAATGCCGAGTGCACTGTCGATGATGTCGTTGACTTTGAGCTTATCCTGTACGATGTTCAGCCCAGTACTATTGGTGGTATTAACGATGAGTTCATCTTTTCTCCTCGCCTAGACAATCTGGAGATGACCTACTGCACGATCACTGGTATCATTAAGTCGGCTGCGGATAATATCTCTTTGGTTGATGACACCACTATCCGTCTGGCTACTTGCTTCGACCACGAGGAAATCGGTTCCACTTCTGCCCAGGGTGCGAACAGTAACTTCCTGCCATCTACCCTGCGCCGTATTGTAGCTTCCGGGATTGCCGAGGCTCACTCGGGATCTGTTGACAGTATGACTCGCGAACCCGATGAGAGTGCCGCCTTCGAGCAGACTCTTGCTCGTTCGTTCCTCGTATCTGCCGACATGGCCCACTCGGTTCATCCTAACTTCGCAGCCAAGTACGAGGCTGATCATAAGCCCGTGATGAACAAGGGAACCGTCATCAAGATCAACGCCAACCAGCGTTATGCGACCAACTCTCCCGGTGTTGTTCTCATCCAAGAATGTGCTCGCGCAGCCGGTGTTCCCCTTCAGTTGTTCGTTGTTCGCAACGATTCATCTTGCGGCAGCACTATTGGACCTATGCTTTCAGCTAAGCTGGGTGTTCGCACCCTCGACCTTGGTAACCCCCAGCTTTCGATGCACAGCATTCGCGAGACGGGAGGTTCCAAGGACGTCTTGTATGCTGTTAAACTCTTTGAGGAGTTCTATGCCTCGTATGGCGATCTCGAGAGCAAGATTCTTGTCGACTAAGTGTACTGAATTATGTTTGTTGTACAGCCAAAATTAAATAACCCACCATTACTTTTGTTTTCTCTCGCTTAGTTGTTGTGTCAAGTTGCTACCTCAATCTGTGTGTGACTTGTGTAATTTGGAAAGAAAATTGACCAGAAGATTTCTGATTTGTTGCAGTTCTTGCTTCTTTGGTTACCCGACCGATTCGACTACTGGTCAGCTTGGCGGTTAAATAAGATGCTGGTGATAAGAGAACACTCAGCCACTTAGTGCTTGTGACTGTCGATCGGAACTTTGTGTAGTATATCTTATGGTGGATCGTCGATAAGGAGTCTTGTTATACGTGAACGTGCATGTTGTTTCTAAATCTACGATCAGGTTGTAAGACAGGTTATGTCGTGAGTGACACGGAAAACATTCAGCAGCGGGGCTACCTCCGATTGGAGGGTTATAAGAATGCGGGGTATATAAAGTATGGTGCGGTTAATGGGGAAATAGTAGAAATTTGGAGTTTTGAAATCACTTCTTGGTAGTAACGTCGAAAGATTTATAAGGGATTGGTTATATGTGCCCGTTTTATCTTGGTCCAGTTGGGTCGTCATGTCAAAGTCACAGACTGGAACATTTAATACTTCTTCTTGGTTTCCCTCCCAAATCCCCAAGAGAGCAACGGCATTATATCAGGGATCCAGACTTCTTAAAAGCTCATCCGGCGATGAAGACCAACTATTACAAACCAGCAGTCCAGCTTCCGGTCTCTCAAGTAGACCTTCTCATAACCCACATAGTCTCGAGCTGGATAGATTCACACACCCTACCAGAAGTATCAACATCAATATCACAGACAGTCTACGACAACAACCTGGCCAGTCAGTACCCTCATCTACCACCACGGATGAAAGCAATGTCAAATTAAAATCCGACAAGATATTCGTCGATCAACAATATGCACCCCGGCGGAGTCTCATAACAACATCACGCACTGCGGGCCCTCTGTGTGTTAATGGACGGAATATGACACACCCCCAATCAGACTTGGAGGCTCAACACGGAAACAGAGGAGCTACTGTCCTGGGTGTCTCCCGTGGTAATGATGCATTCGCATTGGTAACGGATATCGGACACGGATCATGTTCAACTGCGGAAATGCCAACGAAGCAGGAACTTCGTCGGATTATGCGGGTGTTGGATATGCGAGTGTTGATTCCAATGTGTTTAGCCTCAATGTAAACGACCATTACTATGACCATGTTCTGGAATATGTCACTGATGCTGGATATACAGACTGTTACTCGGGACATCCACTGTAATGTCCACCGCTTTCAAAATAGACATGTGGAAAGATGTCAATGTCACTAGCACCCAGCTAAAAGTAAGGACGTCCTATCACGCTACTTTAGCCTAACTAACCAGTCAACCTAGTGGTGTTCTATCAGTAACAAACTTGCCGAAACTGCCGCTGTATTCGTCGTAGTCGTCTTCCCCATTCAGGAGTTCCCTTCAATCTGGATAAATACACAGATTGCCGTAATGGCAGTCATGTATGTTTTGACATCAATTGCAGCAGACTTCTCACACATCCTACTTGCCGGTGTAGGAATCGGGCTGTCCCGTGGAAGTTTCTATGGCATGGCCTTAGTGTAGTATGTTACACAAGGTGAAAGAATCAGCAAATCAAGAGCTAACCGACTACCGTAGCATAACCGGGTGGTATCCCAAGAAGCAGTGGTTGATGAGAATCACGTGTTTATCATCTTTCCAAGTTTTGGGCACGGTACTTGTTCCATTTTTCTGTTTGGGTGTCACGCAATTAGCTGTCAAGTTAGAATCGGCTCGGGTTTGGCCATGGATCTTTATATGTATTGGTATCCTGGATCTGATGCTTGCGGCAATAGGTTTGGTGATCATGCCTGAATGGGTAACTCGACCTGACGAAGGTTTCCTTCAAGATGCTAAACGGTACCGACTAATTCGCTTCCTGGAAAATGAGTGGAAAGAGGGTTTGGTTCCTTTTACTGAACAACATTTCTGGGATGCTATTCAACATCCGATTACTTGGCCGCGGATCATGCATACGATTTATTCTCAGGTGGTTCTTGGGTCTACTTCGTCGGTGGCGATGTCGACGACTATCACACAACTTCTCAAGTTTTGTTCTATTGGATCGGGATTTATTATGGTGTTCTTTGTACAAAAGTTTCGTACTCGAGGATGGCTTATTCTTGGGTTTGTATCTATTGAGTATGTTATATGTCTTATGCTTCTATGTCATGTCATCATGATACTAATGATTTATTCACATAGGTTAGTATGTTCTGTGACATACTGGGCTGGTCACGATAACACCTCTTTAGCTATGGTAATGAATGTCTTGGGACAAGTCGTCTTATCTGTTAATTCACAAGTGCTTGCTGTGTGGGCAGTAGAGAATATGACATCACAGACGACCTTGACGGCACAATTTCTTTTTTGTCAAGCTGCAGGTGGGCTGTCATATTTAACAGGATCACAGCTGATGAACGATACCACGGGCAACATAAAAGACAGGTTTCCAACAACGATTCTGTTGTCTATACTTAATATTGTAGTTATGGGGTTAGCCCTTTGGCGTATTGTGAGGTTAAATAAGAAACGAGCCAAAACGAAGGAGGTGGGCTCTACTACTGCTGTCCCTATTGGCTGGACGGCTCGGGCTAGAGCTAGAGCTACACAATGTGATATTGCCTGGTAGTTGTTTTTACAAGTCGTGAAGCAAAAGTACCAACGACCAACTACCAACTAAAAATAAAGAATACTTGTTCACCTACCATATTAGGACATGCCACTTTCTCTGTACCAATACACCACCAATTACAAATACAGGTTCTGCAATCAATATATTCCAAAGTGTACCACTCTATCCAAGGTAGCACAATCAAGCCAAGATTTTCCCGAGTATCGGGCGAGACGTTCCCAAGGTATGTACAGAGATTAGATACCGGTGAATAAGGTATCACACAAGAACAGACGGGTTCTTCTACCACAAGACTGAGGGAAGAGGCGTGTTTGAGGGAGAAAAGAGGTGGCAGAAAACGGGATGGTACAGATAAAAAGTTGAAGAGGCGTCATTGTCTAAGGCAGGGATTAAGGGATGCAGAATTGTATAGATTGTTTGGAATTTGTCGGGGACGCGCGTTTTAGAATTACCTTTTGGTGCAGAGACATGCAGATGGGGTGAACCGTAGAAGGGAGGGGCGGTGCCTGCATTTTGAAGTAGGGTGTCTATCAGGATCCAGTTACAGCACATTATGTATGGTGACATTCAGGGGAAATGTGAAATAGTGTGGTGGCAAAATACCTT
This sequence comes from Huntiella decipiens, assembly GCA_003032515.1. Taxonomy (NCBI): domain Eukaryota; kingdom Fungi; phylum Ascomycota; class Sordariomycetes; order Microascales; family Ceratocystidaceae; genus Huntiella; species Huntiella decipiens. The sequence goes on from NETU01000572.1 coordinate 38,461, forward strand.
CAAGGAACGAGCACAATGGGGTGACAAGAGAAGATAGAACAATGGCTAAATCATAGTGTAATACGAAAACATGTCACAAAGGAGAACATCAAGTAATTTTCTAAAAATCAATTCAAAGCTGGAAAACAAAAAAACAAGCACAACAAAGTGGATATCCCAAAGAAAATGCTATATTGAAGCCCTGGGCTCTCGAAAGCCGGCAGATTATGACGTCGCTGAAACGCCAGAATTCACTGTCAGTTGTCAATTTGGAAGCCCAGAAGTAGCTTCAGTCCGTTATCATTAATCTTCCTGTGATCAGGATCTTTGCCAGCGGGCCTAGCCATAAGGCCTAGCCCACTTGCGGGATTTGACCATCGGTCGACGAGATTCGGGGAGAAGACGCTTAAGCGAAGGCGAAAGCAGCGACGGCACCGGCAAGGGCCATGGCGGCGGAGCCAGCCAGGGACTTGGCACCAGCGGTGACGGGGGCGGTGGTGGTGCTGTAAAGAGAGATTGTTAGATAACTGTTACACTGAAGAAGCAGTGTTGGAAAAGTACTTACGTGTGAGCACCAGTGCCGGAGGCGGAACCAGTGCCGGAGGCCTTGGTACCGGTGGAGGTCTTGGAACCAGTGGCGGTGGCGCAAGAGCCAGACTCGGTGACAACGATGACGGTGGGGACAACGGTGGTGTACGAGGTGGTGATGGTCTTGACGACAGCAGCGTCGCAGGTAGAGGCCTTGGAGGAGACGGCAGCGTTGGCAGCGACACCAGTGCCGGCAACGGTAGGAAGAGCAGCCTTGGTGGAGCCGGAAGAGGCAGCAACACCCTTGGTGCCGACAGCGCCGGTACCGGTGGGGTAGGGAGCAGAGTTGACAGCGACGGAGGTACCGTTGTGGAAGAGACCAGTGGAAACGGCAACACCGGAGGTGGAGGCAGCCTCCTCAACGGGGCAGACGGTGGTGGAGACGGCAACAACCTCGGTGACGACCTGGGTGGCAGAGGCAGGGCAGTTGGTCACGGTAGCAGCGCAAGAGGTGATGGTCTTGACGTTGGTAGCGTAGACGGTGGAGGTGACCTGGGCGGGAGCGGTACCGGTACCGGCAAGGGCAGCAACAGCGCCGGAGGCGGTGAAGAGGGCGATAGTAGAGAACTGCATTTTGAAGATTGAAAATGGGAGGTCAAAAAAGACGATTAAAAAAGAGTGAATTTGTTTGAAGTGAAGTGCTTGTTAAAGAATGGACGACCGAAGTCAAAAAGTTTGGAAGAGCGAAGCGGGAAGAAGCTTGGAAGATTGGCTTTCTGGGCTGAAGAAGGAAAGAAAAGTAAAGAGGTTTGAGAGGGGAATCGGTGGTCTTAATATACTCGAATCTTCAGAGTAGTGGATTGGTGTGTCTCTACTTGGTTCCCCCGCCGCTTGTGTTTGCCGTCGTGGGGTGTGAATGGTGTTAGACTTGTTAGACAGTCAGTCTTCTTCTCTACTGTGCCTAGGATAGCGGTGGAGTTTACGACTAGGGAGGGCGTGCACTGTGGGGGTGTGTGCGTTTGTCTTTCTCTCGCTTGCTCTTTGAATTCAAAGAACCGTGAGAGTATGGACTAGGTATAACCAAGGGGGTTCATCCTGCGTAGTGGCTCTAGCGTGTCCATGATGGGTATTGGGTCTTGCGTTGGGGCCCGAGTTATACTCTTGACCCGTGTGTCCTCGGTCGTCGGCGCCGCTTGGTTGTTTTTTCTACTCTTCTTTTCTTGAATACACTGTAACGCGCTGGACAACGTGGGTTGTAGTAAACGCCACTTGGCAGTGTTGATGTCGAACAGACATTACACGTTGAGTCACAGAATAAGGCCTCTTCTTCAGCTCTTTTTACTATGTCGATATCTAGCAGATCTTGGACTTTGCATATAACGTTAGCTCTTCTTCTGGTTGATACATACACACCCTAGTCCTAAAATACTGACACAACAAGTCAGTCACTTTACTCTAACACACTTTCTGCCATTTTCTCAAGTAACCAACGACCTTCCTCCGTGATTTCTCCTTGTCTTGAATTAGCACATCTCTGTTACCAACTGCTTCTATTGTAATCTCTCCCTTATGCTTGCTGCGACGAACGCGGCATGTGTTTCGTCTTTAGGGTCCGCCCTCTGTCAACATCATAGCCCCTAGTTCTAATAATATTAGGACCCCTTGTCTGTAAAGTCCGACCTTGAACCGACATCAACGTTAAGTGCTCACTTGTAGCAGCGCTCATCATGGTTTGGCCCGACCAGATATCGAAAACCTCGCTGCAGCATGATATGTCCACGTCAAAATGGTAGCGACAGACGAGATGAAGTCAAATAGAAACAAGCTCAACATGGGCAGCTGCTGGCCACATGCTTGGAACCAGGAATCGTATGTACATATGTACATACAATACATCTATGGATATGGTTCAAAGCAACACACCATCAAATTTAGCATTGATGAGGATATCGCAGTCAACGAAATATCCTTACAGTACTCTCTGATTTCAACTACCCTTTTTAGTAACAACATCAACCAATACTTGGCTGCCCCTTTACGTGCCTCACTTCAGACGGAGGTTCCAAATACAGATTCAAGATGAAGCATATCATTGTAAAATGTCCATGTCTATGGGTTTCAAGAAGACTATTTGTAGAAACTGTAGAAACTCTTGATTATTTTTGAAAGGAGAAGCTCTTATACAACATGGGAAAAGAACCACTGGTAGGGTTTAAACCCTTGACAACATTATCCCTCATTTCAGATATCAACTGTGGTCTAGAGCAATCTGTACTTCCCCTTGATTTCTCAGTTTAATACAATATCCGTCCCGTCAACTTCGCTTGAACTTCCCGTCGCGGCAGATGAACTCTAGTGGTATGAAATAAAGCCAAGCGGTGTAAGAAGAAGTGAAGCTTTCCCGGCAAAAACAAGCACACTATCTCCACATGACATTAACAAACCCAAGAAAAGCTTAGCTTTAGGCGTACTGAGGCGAGACAGTTGTCGACAAGGACGAGCTGGCTTTTGAAAGGAACCGCACATGCCACTTCAACCATGACACAACTCATTCTGGCGCTTTTTTGTTCTTATCCAACATCCACGCCCCCTCGTTGGTCGGCTGTCAATGCTGTTGCTTCCTCCTCAGGGGCTGGGTTCTCTATTCTGTTGGAGCTAGCGTGGGGCAAAAGCACAATGCACGGCACTGTTGGGATATAGGTCCTCTAAACTTGATTGTCAGAGGGTTCCAACTGTTGGTCCTTTTTACAGTTGATCAGAGATGTTGTTTGCTTGTCTTTAGATGTTGTCGAGACAAACCTTCGTATTTTAATATGAAGCCATCATGAACGCCTTGCCTTGTACGCAATCCACACGAGCATTACGCGGGAAAATCAGGAACATATCCATCCAGATCCCTATAACAGTAGATACACGCCGTAGTCTGAACAAACGATGTAGCGCTATGAGGTTTGTAAGAACCAACTGCAACGTCTTCATTTCCTCCATCAACAGTAGTTGGCCATCGAATCTGGAAAGCCCGCTTGTCGCTAGGATGGTCTTCCTTCTCTTCCCACTCAAGAAAAAAAGGGGGAGTGCCGTGCTTGGGTGCATTGTAGTGGAGTCATTGGAACCCAATTACAGCGCTTCTATAGCGCCCATTTCAGAAGGTTCTATCAGCTCTGAGCATTCTGGAAGGTTAGATATAGTTCGTGGTACCAGTCCAGATGGCATATCCCTAGAAACTCCATCAATCATGTCTTGTCTACTTATCCGAAAACCCCGTTAGATCTCGAGAAAAAAAAAAATACAGCCAAGCAGCCAAGCAACCAAACAAACAAACAATTAGCAGTTGGATCTAACACCTTGGAGACTATGGGCACAAGGAAGCTTGAAATTGGCAGGAACAAAAAGGGTCCTCATTCGATGGCTTCCTTGAAGAACCAGAAATCCTTCCACCAATTCTCAAAATATCATTGGCTAGATTGGTCAATTAATTATGGAGCGAATTTCCGGTACCTGCATTAGCGCCTATATCCGGAGTAAGATGGTGGCAATCACCCTTCTTGCCAGAAGGACCGCACCAACCAGCACGTTCTTGATAGACACAACAGCAACCGTATTTACCAACCGTATTTATCAAGACACGCCCGTATTATCCAATCACTGGACTGTCAAACTGGACTGTCAAAGGCACATTAATGATCAATAGAGTCAACGTCAATGACATGTAATTTCGTCTATGTGCAACTTGATCCAACAAGATATAGAAATACGAGATGGTCGGCGCTACATGCACTTGTCCAATGCAGATATCAAAACTTCCACATTGATATGGCGTTAAACACTGCCCCCGATATCCGTCCAATCTTTATCAGTAACGTCGTTCTTGACTCTAAACTGGGACGCCGAATGGCAGTGAATCGTAAGCTCAGCCACAGTTACCTCCGTGCCCTACAGCAATGGCGTTTCCCTACATATGTTGTCAGCCCCGAGGGGAAAAGGGAAGAAAAAAAGAAGTCAAGTTCTTATAGGGCCACCATTTGGCTTGTCGGAGGGAGGTCAGTCTCTAGTCGTAGTTGTCAACGTCCGTTCAGTTGCGGAGAAATCTAGACATGTAAAATACAGGGTTGGCGAAAAACGACCAAGGGGGTGATCAAGAAGGAGGGGACAGCGCGCTTGTTCGGTCTGCCATGGGGTTCCATTCGGAGGAATAAATTGTCAATGTTGCAGTGGCTCTCAGGTCGCGGACGTGTGTTAACTAGCACTGAAGGCGGCCCTATTTTGTGAACGGATGATTTGGCAGGGCCTTGTTCTTTACTTCTGCATCAGTGTGTCATCGAACTACCGGCTTGGAATTCGTATTTCCGATGTCAATAAACATTGCCGCCAAGCAGTTAGATATCACTATATGCACGCAACTTTGTTGTCGTGCTGTTGCAATTTGCGTTCAGTCCTGTCGTGCGGCCATGTGTGTAGGAATACACATTTATGCATGCCTTTATGTATGTTCACACACACATGTGCGTCTACCAAACAACGACACCGGTTCCTGAATCACCTTGTTTCCTTTGTCTCCCTTCCACCCCACATTCGGCCAAGACCGACCATGCAGCATGGCAGGGCCGCATTTGGGGCCCGTTCTGGAAGGAGGAGACAACTAGAAGGATATAGGATAGTATTGCATGATTTGGCACGCTTTACTCTCGAACCAGCCCGACCTCCAGCCCCGAACCTTACACAAAAAACCAGCCATTTTCCAAAAGTTCCTTTTATATTTGCACCTCGGCCCAGCGAGTTTCCCATAAACACATTCGTATGTCCCGACATTGTACATCAATACATCGACGCTTTCTTGGGATGAGCTATTCTGCACGGGTGGAAGTTGGCCCAGAAAAGAGGGGCCACATGTCCGACCTCAAAATGAGGTTCTTCACTGTCCGAATAAGCTTTTCGCATGCAGGTGGACATGCTTTTGGTTGGTCGTCAGTAGTTGGTGCTAGTGGATGACCCTGACAGCATGGTCAATGTCAATAGCTTGTCTACGCCAGTGACAGACAGGCCTCAAGCGACCTCGTATAAGACCTCTAACGTCCTTGATCGACAATGTAGTTGTAATGGCTCGTCCCATTGATGTGTTTGAGGGTGTGAATATAGATGTGGACAGTTTCATCACTCATCACGATTGAAAGTCAGCACCAACGGCACATTTCAGAACACAAATGTGTGTATTCACCGCCGCTCGTATGTACTGTTCCGTTCCCCTTGTATCGCGATCAAGCCATAACACATTGCCGATCGTTATTGAGAAGCCCGCGGAACTTGTCTGTCTGTTGACGCACAATAGCTAGCCGGTGGCAAAGGTGGAATCAAAGGCGTTGGTTGGCTGGAGGGCTTGTCAGAGGCTCGCCTTGCTGTTTCGACAATGCCTGTGCTTTTGTCTCAGAGTTGCATTTTTTGAGACAGAGAGATAGTCCAGGGACAATTGAATCCAGTCGAATGAGAGGATGCGTGGCATGTGTTTTCGGCCATCTCCCGCTTCATCTGTGGAAGCGGGAAAAGGGATAGAAGCTCTATATTAGGTGGTATAAATTTGCGGTATATTAAGTGTGGATGCCCTGTATCACAATTTATATCAGTGGCCACAAGTTTCTAAACAACACCCTAATTTCATCGTGGTTGGTTCTTTCATTTCAGAAATGTCAGAACCACAGATAAGGGTTACGCACAACGCCACGACTTCCAGCCTCCAGACACGCAATTACACATGATAACCAAGTTTTCATAAAAGCCTCATGGCAGACCAATGACGTGTATTTTTGCATATCAGTGCCCTATTGAGCTTTCCATGCCACCATTAGTGTTTGTCAATCATGTTGCCACTGCAGCGATCGACGTTCCCATGGGTCGTATCTCACAAACCCTTAATCTCTCACGCAAACTGTAATCACCGCCGTTAGTTTCCGTTCGCTCAATAGTGGTTCCCCACCTAGACCCCTCTAATTGTCCTTGTTGTTTCCCATTCATCCAATGTCTGTTATCTAGTTCAGGCACCTCCGCCTTTTTTCCTTCCTAAATACGCACTCACAACCAAATTGACTCCCTCAGTCGGGAGACGCCGAGGACCACTTCAACCTCCTTCTATGCACATGTTGTACATATTTAATTCCTGCCGTTAGTTGTGGCGGGAAATCACAACACAGTTGGTTGTTCAAGATATGTATGTAGATAGTCAGGGGGATGGGGCCATATGTACCGTTCTTTCCCCGTGACCCGAGTAGCGGTGTGCAGTAGCCGATTTCAGCTTCATTTAGATACAAGGCAATACCCGACCCGCCCAACCTGCTGTATTTAGATATAGATATGAGGTTGGGTGTGTATGCACATATGCATGTGTGTATGTACATACATACTCAAAAATACATAGATATTTTCTGGAGATACGTTGGAAATGTGCCCAGAGATGAAAGGACAAGTGGATTCTTGTTAGGTTGGGTTAGCTTGTTCTTTGATGGGATGATATAATCTTGTTGTAGTTATTTTTAACAAGACTAGAGTTGGCGTCATTTCACTTGCTTGAAGTGGAGTATGACTACAGTGAACTGGGTATTTCTGGTAGTTTGAGATGACTGTAGCGGGAACTATGCTCGGATGCATTAACCGGATGGGAACGACCCCGAGATTCTTGACATTGTACACGGGTAATCCCATACTGGCCCACTTGACCCCACATAAATGGTATAATCTGGAAGTATGCAGGTTCACTTGCAGATGCTTTGGTCATGTTGTCTAGATCGGTGTTGTTTGTATGTACATACATATGTACATATGCCACGGCCGGCGGACGGCTTCATGTTGATGTTGCGCATGTGAGAGTATCCATATCTATGTGTATATCCACACCGCTTGTAGGTCATGATACACATCATGGTGTGACTAGTGACTATACAGTATACTGATGGCTTGGCAATTTTGAGGCTCATATATGTACATACTACAGAGTGCAAAGATATGCTAAACGCCCAACTGTCCTGAAAACCGAGATATATATCTGGATTGACTTGCCCCTTAGGTCTGCATACACACATCGGCGAGGACGGATGTTATGTCTTGATCGAGAGAGGGTTTGAATGTAGTAAAAGTTGTTTGGGCACATATGCCTTGAACTCAAACCACCAGATATTGTTTACCTCATGCTTGGGTTTGTTATGAACCTTCTGTGTCATTAGAATATACAGTTGTAGCTGTGAAGATACATACTCTAGCGTGAATAATCATAACGAATAACCTCGATGAGTCATAATGTGTGACTTGAATATAATCGAGAATATTTCCACAAGTGTATACATGACAATTCAAACCGTCGAGCTATTGACTGTTCCAACGGAACTCCGGTGTCCATGGCTCCTTGAGAATGATGATGATCTGTCAGATGGAGGTCCTTTGACTTTGAGTCGGTAGGCTCATTTCAAGAATAAATGCTTAATCTACCAAATAGAGACTCACAGTATATAGGACAGATTACCAACATTTTAATACAATGTTTGTGTAATCGTAGAGTTATTATTCACCGTTCAATTGTAAGTTCCATTGTGCCCTAGGGCACTCTTGTATGTCCGGAACAGATTGATATCTCAAGCACCCACAGTATCACGATCACACTGAATACAAATCAAACAGAAACAACAAACTCTCAAGTTGCTTACCATAGTGTCCCATCACATGTTATATGTACATACTATCTTAGGAACAGATCGCATCACCGTGTCAAGTGCGAGTATTTGATATGTTACACAACATATTCTATCCTTGTATAGACCCAACGCACCCGTCAGTGATTGATCAGTATTTGGCTGTTTAACACCCAGTTATTGTACTCGGCGAAGCACATATACATTACAACACTAGGTGTTATGTAGATTGGCTTTTATTTAGTTATTCAAAAGAGTAAAGTGATCATTCATTCAACACATTCTAAGGACAAAACCACTACAACAAAAAACTTTACACCACAGTAACCGTACAAACACAGATACACAAGTAGCTGACTCATGAACTACTCAGTACTACATCGTGTAATGCCGTGTACAGTTCACCAACAGACGTTCCATGACGTCAATATTCACACCGAAGTTATGCACATATTCACCGAACACACTGACCGAAGTCAATTGCCTAATTCGGCCAGCAAAGACACAAAATCCGACGAACCGCCATTTTTACACAATTGTCCCCCCACCACCACTATCGGTGTAGAAACCAGGATTTCGGAATGATCAAAATGGTGAGGAGGCACATGACAACAAATAGACAGACTTTGGTTTGAGTTTACCTTGTACCGGTGAAGAGTCACATGTCACATTTTATGTCTTGAACGGTGATCTGGTTTCCGTAATTCACGTTCGGCAATGACACATTCAGCCTCATGTACTCTGCATGCAAAAGCCCGGCGCTACCAAAGGCACTTGCAGCCTTTGATGCACTTGCCATTGTTGCCTTCAAGATCACCTCTCATTCAGCAATACATAAAAAAAAGCAACAGTAGTATCTCGAAATTATTGGTTCCTGCCCCCTTTCTACTTCCTTCCCCCAGACTCCATTTCTTCTCTCTCCTCGACCCAGCCATTTCATTCGTCCATCGCTTTTGCTGTCGATAGTGCCTGCCTATCCCCATCCCCCATAAGGTGCAAACCCCAACCCTCGTGTAGTGGCAGGAGAATTTGTGGCCGTGGATCTTTTACTGGAGAAATCCTCCGCATCTTGGCCATAATTCTCATTGACGGGGTTGCAAAAAAACCATCCTTTTCGCAGACCCACGAACCGTTTTAGTGCTTTGTCATTTTCGGTGTCTTTTTGGTGCTTGGATTTTCCACCATTGTGAATCTTTGTTTTTGTCCGCCATTGCGTCACACGTTAGACTTGCTCGGTTTCGCGACAGAAAGACCATCTTGTTCGTCCTGCTACAAAGCATAGCCTCTTCTCGACTTGTACCGAACGTATAACCATCACGACAAGACCCCCCCCATACACTTGATAAATCCCGTTGATATTTGGGAATAGCTCTAGCCTCACTGAGTCGTCCTTGACACATATTTTGAAACCAGACCTACAAACATTGGAATACACACTTCTCGACTCTTCCCCTTGACCCCCACGTATCCGCCAAACCGCTGCTTTTTGTAGCTTGCCGCTTCGCTCCGGTTGACGTTCGGCCCCACACCGTCCATATATCTCCTTCTTGTTACTACAGAATTCACTCCGGTTACCAACCAGTATAATCATAATGGAGGCTGAGGTAAGTCGTGATTAGACACCCCGATGTACAGCATGAGTCTTCGTGTCCTGCCACACGACCACCATTAGATGATGGCGCAGCCACGGATCTGGATCAGGAATGGATTTCTAAGTTGCGCCAATGGGCAATGAAGGAGAACCTCGAAGGGTTTGGGAAGTGTTGCTTGGTAGTACTCTGTCGTGTGGCTTTATAGCCTATCCTTAGTAGCTAGATGCACATCGTGCTGGACTTGTGGTTCCCTGTAGCGCACAAGTGTCGTATACCATGCTTTATCCGTTCATTGGGGATCCTTTGTTTTGCGAATATAGGCTTTACATTGTGTGCCTTGTTGTCCGCTCTTTGTGTATCTTGGATGTTCAGGTCGCTTGGGCTATGACATCACACACCCCGCATCATTGTTTTTGTTCAGTCAAGATTTCTTCTACCCTGGTCATCATGTCCAAGCCCCAAACCCAGACTCCCTCACCGCCTGCAATGGAATGCTACAATGTATAAGATCCGTTTTGAGTACTAACAAGATCCTTTCCAATTGTGCAGATCGAAAACGCCGTCAACATTGCTAGCGACCCTCGCAGCGACAACAACCTTAAGCAGCAAGCACTTGACTATGTCAACCAATTGCGCCACAACCAACAAGCGTGGGAAGCCGCTCTGAAGTTGTTTGTGCGGGAAGACAGAGTTTCAGAACCTGTTCGCCTGTACAGTTTAGACGTCATCAACTTTGCTATCCAGAACCACGCACTTGACACGCACACATTAGAAGTGTTCAAGAACATTCTCTTTGGATATGTTCAGCAAGTATATGGCTCCGGCGACCTCAGCAAAGCCGATATTGGTCCTATCCGCAACAAACTTTGCCAGTCTCTTACGTACCTTTTCATCTCACTGTACCGCAATGGCTGGAGCTCTTTCATCACCGACTTCCTGGCCTTGACCAGAATGCCCGGTAGTAGCCAACCAGACAACTCGAGCGGTACTATGATGTACCTTCGCATCTTGATTTCCATTCACGATGAAATCGCCGATATGTTGCTTTCTCGCGACAAGGCCGAGGCGCAGCGCAACACGGAACTCAAGGACCGGGTCAGAGCACAGGATATGCTCAGTGTTACTGCGTCATGGAAGGAACTGCTGTCTTTCTACAGCAGCAGCAATGATCAAGTTTTGGAGATGATTCTCAAGGTTATTGGCAAGTGGGTCAGCTGGATCGATATCGGTTTGGTCATTGACCAGGACATGCTTGGTCTCTTGATGCCAGTCGTTGGTCGTTCGAACCCCTTGGGTCAGCAGGACCGGGTCAGAGACGCTGCTATCGAGACTCTGACCGAGATTGTGGCCAAGAAGATGAAGCAGTCCGACAAAATGGAGCTCATTACTTTCCTCAAGATTCGCGAGATTTGCACGGAGCTCATTGCTAGCCCACCACTCAACGAGTACAAGTCGACGCCTAAGTACGACACCGACCTGGCCGAGGCTCTCGCCCGCTTGGTCAACGGGGTTATGACTGATATTGTCAGAGCAATTGACGATAGAGAGACTCCTGCCGAAACTAAGGCTCAGGCTGAGGCACACCTTCATGGGTTTCTGCCTCATTTGTTGCGCTTCTTCTCAGACGAATATGATGAAGTTAGCTCCACCGTGATTCCATCATTGATGGATCTTCTCGCTACTATGCGCAAGATTCCTAACTTGCCACCCTCTTACCACGAAATGTTGCGTCCCACCCTTGAAGCGATTATCTTCAAGATGCGTTACGATGAGTCCTCGGACTGGGCCGATGAGGATTCTCAGACTGACGAGGCCGAGTTCGACGAGCTCCGCCGCAAGTTGCACAATCTCCAGAAGCAGGTTGCCGCTATTGACCAAACCATGTACATCGACACTCTCAGTGAGGTCATTGGCAAGGCTTTCCAGACTCTGGATTCTCAGGGTGCGCAGATGAACTGGCGTGATCTGGATCTTGCACTCCACGAGATGTACCTGTTTGGTGAGCTTGCACTGCCTAACCAAGGCTTGAACACAAAGAATCAGCCTTCCACCGAGGCGTCTGAGAGACTGGTCATCCTTATGAAGCGGATGATCCAATCAGGCATCTCATCCTACCCTCACCCTGCCATTGTCATTCAGTACATGGAGATTTGCGTTCGTTACAACGTGGTTCTTGAGGCTAACACGGACCTGATTCCCAAGGTCCTTGAGGATTTTATCAACCTCGTCCATCACCAGCATGTCCGTGTCAAGTCCCGGTCTTGGTACCTATTCTCTCGCTTTATCAAGCAGCTTCGCAACCACATTGGCAACATCGCCGAGGGTGTCATCACCTCCATTGGCGATCTCCTGCCCATTAAGGCCCAGCTCCCCGACGAGGATGAGGACGATGAGGATAACGTTGCGGATGCCCTTTTCCAAAACCAGCTACACCTCTTCGAATCGATTGGTTTTGTCGCTTCTACCAATGCCACTTCATCTGACCGCCAAGCCTTCTTTGCCCAGTCGGTTCTTGAGGCTATTGTAGCTGATGTCCAGGCTCAGCTTCCCAAGGCTGTCAACCGTGATCCTCAGGCACTTCTTCAAATTCACCACTCCATCATGGCCATGGGAATGCTTGCTACCGGATTTGCGGATGGTACCGGTGGCCTTAGCAAGGTTGACGGGAAGCCCAAGTCTGCTGCGCCGGAAGTTGTCCAGGTGTTCTCGCGGGCTACTGAGACTGCTCTTGTGGCTCTCACCCAGTTGACGTTTAGCTCTGATGTTCGTCAGGCTGCGCGTACCACCTTTTCCAGATTTCTGTCTGTCCTTGGTGCCAACATTCTGCCTCAGCTGCCTCAGTGGATTGAGGGTCTCATGTCCAACAACTCTGGAAATGATGAAATTGCCTTCTTCCTTCGCCTTGTTGGTCAGATCATGTTCAATTTCAAGACTGAGATTTTAGACATCCTCGATGTCCTGTTAATCCCCCTGGTTGAGCGTATCCTCGCCGGTCTCAACGCTCCCGTCTCCGGCACCGACGATGAAATCCAATTGCAAGAGCTCCGTCGTGAATACGTCAGTTTCTTCCAGGTGATTCTCAACAACGCCCTGGAACCCGTCTTCATCAGTGCCAAGAACCAATCCGTCTTCCAAACCATAATCGAATCCATCCTCACCATCGCCAAGAAGAACAACGGCCTCAACGCAACCCAAAGCCGCCTCGCCTTCAACGTAATGGTCCGCATGACCCAAGTCTGGGGCGGTCCCGATCTCGCCGCCATCGCCAACCCACCTACCGCACCCACCGGCCAACCCGCGCCTACCCTCCCCGGCTTCGACTCCTTCATCATGCAGAACTTCCACCCTGCCGGATGGGAAGTCATCAAGGAAGCCTCCTTCAACCCCGACGACGCCCGTGGCCGCCAGCTCCTCAACGAGATTGTCGCTCTCGAACAGACAATCTACCTGAAGACGGGCAACGTGTACCTCGAAAGCATCCAGAACGTGGTCGCCCCCGCTATGGGCTTTGACGCTACAGAGTTCCTTACTCGTCTTGCTACGTCCAAGGAACGGAAGGGCGTTAGTGAATACCTCGTACAGCTTATGAAGAGTCGCCGGTGAACGGGAATTCTTGTATAAAGTATGTACATACTACGCAGACGATAAAAGTTACGATGATAGACAAAAGGGGCTTTACGATGGAAGTGGCGGATGTGGTCTTTTGTTTAGGGGGTGTCGATGACATGTTGGTGTCTGGGTGTTTTTCTTTCTTTTTCATTTTTTTCATTCCTTTATTTTGTGTTTTTTTTTTGGTTTTGCGTTTGGTTTTGATATCAGCTGGGTTCTTTTCAGGTTGAGTTTTTGTTTGTACTTGTAACGAATGCGGTGTTGGGTTGGGATCATAGTCCGTTATGTATTAATAATGCAATTGCGCTGGACAATGAATTGACTTTGATATATGGAAATGTACATACATAGATACATGTGTAATGTGAATATGCTTTGTATAGGGTATTGTAAAAAGAAATCTAAAAGGTATATAAAACCAACCAAAAACAAACAAACAGGTGGACTGGTACCCAGTCTGGTATAATGAGACCCCCTACTTCTCCCCATCACTTTCCTCGCCAGAGTTACTTCCACTCAAACTAACACTCCCCTCACTACTCTCCTCCTTACTCTCATCTTCAAGACTCTTCAAAACACTCTTCAACTCATCCTCACTCATCAAATCACCATCCCCACCCACAGAAACCATTCTCCCCCCTCTCGTAGCCATACGTCCCTCCGCAACTTTTCTTTCCACGGCCAGTCTATTCCCCACGAACCGGACCGTGGGAAAAGCACTTTGTCTACCCTCGTGGATCATGCGGGCGAGAATCCACTCGTCGGGGTCCGTGAGGATTCGGACAAGGTCGATGAAGCGGGATTTGGGCCAGATGGTGATAGTCCCTGCGAAGGGCTGAAGCCATAGTTGTGACCAATCTTGGCCGAGAGGACGTGGAAGAAGCTCGGTTGACCGGATGAAGCGGAGCCATTTAATCATGTCCAGACGTAGGAAATTCTCCACTGCACTTCCAATGTATCCGCCTCTCCATCCTTTTCCTTTCCGGTGTGTAACAGGATGACCAACGGTGCCTCTCGAATGGAAGAAGAAGAGGTTAATATGCGGGTTGGTCTGGCTCACAATCGTATAATTCACATTAAAATGCAAATCAAGCGCCCGCAACGGGATATCCGTCCGTAAACTGCCATCCTTCCACCGATGACCAAACGAATATGGTGCCAGCTTCCCATCAGGCAGCTTCATCATCAACACAACCGGGTTCAAAATACCCGGGACCGCTGCAGACGCTAACATGGCAGACCAAATCACACAGTCGGGACTCGTCAGGTGGTTACAGAGAATTGTAGGCGAATGCGGATCGGCGGGGACACAGGTGATGTTTAAAACGCGACCGGTACGTTCGTAGGCTTCACGGAAGGTGGTTGAACCACGAGTCCACCATTGAGACTTGGTAGCCCAATCAACCGAGTCAAAACGGGCACCAGTTTTCCACCAGCGGGGAAGCCAGGTGGTGAATGGCTCATTACAAGCGGTGATCTTACTAGCAAGGCCAGGGACGATAAGTTCACGAAGTTCCTCGTTCGTCCGTGTAGCAACAAGAGCAGCGACCATCGCCCCACCACTTGTCCCCGTGATAATATTCGGAAGAAGATCCGCATCCAGAAGGGCCCTAACCACGCCGAAATGGTAAAAAGCCAATGTTGCGCCTCCACTCAAACACAAGGCGGTTCTACCGTAGTTTGTAGAAAGGTGCTTATACAAAATATGCCGGCGGTCCTCAGGTAAAGCAGAAGACTTTGCAGCCCAGTCTAGACAGCGCGTTACTAAATTCAGAAGGAAGATGGTGTTAGCGGTTACATTGTTCCTGCAGGTATCCTGGCTCGAGTTGCAATTATATGCAGGTCAATCCAACTAGGAAGGAATGACAGAAGTAGCGGGAAAAAAAAAAAGAAAGACTTACCTTCATCAGTAAATTCCTGTACCAGATGTTTCGTACCGTAGTATGTCTGGCTATACAACTTTGTGTTTTCCACACCGGCAAAGTTATTCTTGACACAGGTTTGCAACAGGGAAACCAACTCCCCAGCGACAAACGAATCCGGCTCTCCTCTAGCCTCTGCCTGTTCCACCTTAGCCCTGGTCTTGCGCAACTGTGATAACGCTCTTCTAACAGTTCCGGAATCGTAATAAGCAAAGTTATCGTCTTCTTTCCAAGACTCTCTCCCCAAGAAGTCATCCAAAGCCTGCGCTCCCTCAACCCACTCGTCATACGTCGTAGACTCTCTAAGTCTAGTCCTCAACATATTCCGCGTGCCCCTCCAAGAGAAGAAGTGCTCGTAAACCCAGATATAGAATCTAGTCAACAGATATGCCAACCACTCAAACGCCAACACACTAAACACCCCCACAAACAACGGCCACTTGAGCAACGAATAAAAGATCCCCTCGCGCGTCTCGTCCGTCCTCCGCCGCCCCTGTAGCAAAGGCTTCTTCTCCTTCCTCGTCTTCCTCCCCGACGCCGTCGTCCTGCGCACCTTCTCATTCACAGGCGTCCAATCGTTCCGCGCCGTGAAAAACATGGATCTATCGGCGCCCAACGGGGTCATAGTCGCAGGAGACTCGCCCGTCGCAGACTTGCGTAAAACCGCCGGAGATCCGGGCGCTGTTTCGCTAGGCGAGAGAAGTGGTGATTGTACAATAGTATCCGGAGCGTTGAGTGCCGCTTCGAAAGCTTCCATGTGACTTGGGTCGCAGAAATCTTCTGTTAACAGAGGATTCTCCTTGTCGAAGGCGGATTTTGGAAAGCCATAGTTGGGCGGGTATCCTGTGAATCGACGGGGAGCCGTTGAGTCGGGTGGTTCTTTAGATGCCATTTTGGTATGCGATGCGTTTGTATAAGTAAATATAGTGTCGAGTATATATTCCGATTACCGAAAGAAAAGGAAAAGGACAAACAGATGTATAACAAAAAAGAGAGATGAAAAGCGAAGGTTTAAAAAAAGAACGAAACACCGTCCAAACAAAATGACCTACATGTATATGTATGTACCTACCAAATCTACACTTGTACGCAGTTAAACAATCAATCCATCTCATCATATGCACACTATCGATAACCATGACGTCGCTCGGTAATCCTCGCCACCAAACCCCAGAATCCCCAACAAATCCACCACTCCTCAAACCCTTGTCCAAAACCCTTCCCCCCGTTAACCCGTCTTGGCCCAACCAATAGGAGTTCTCGGAAATCCCCCAAATATGGGGCCGGACGCGGCTTAACGAACGGCATAGTGTTATCCCGTCATAGCTACACCGGACTTGACTCAAGGGATAGGGTTGTCTGTATTGGGTTTAAGTGGCGGAGATTGATACACGAGACATGAGACTTGGCATGTGAGGATATCTTGACTTTTACACATTTATGTCTGACTATAGGCAACATTCCCAACAATTGCGCCTCACTGTTGCATGATTTTCCCGCCTTTCTTCTCGCTTGCCTGATTCTCCTGAGTACCGGGAACCCTCCGATATACATACATACGCACATACAGCTGGCCAGCCCTGTAACTTTTGATCTCGCTTTACTTATCAAATAAACAGCAAATCTCATTATAACGTACCCGGATGCAAAGGGGATTCCTATCTACCATCCAAAAAGAAAGAAACCCGCAGACAATTAAATACAAAACAAGACGCTCTCATCAACGCCCCTAAGAGTCGCTTCCTGAATATCCATCAGACGACTACTTACTCTACTCTACTACCCCGCCAGTTATCTTGGTCTGTATGTGTAGCCCATGAACTAAGAAAGGAGTGCATAACATGGTAGACATGTACAGCCCAATTCACAAACATGACCTACCCAACACACGTCGAATAACTCAACATCCTCAAGGTATCATAAAACAAGCACAATGTACCTGCGAAGCAGTTCATGCAACATCAACCCATTTTCCCCTCCTCCCATCGTGAAGCACCTTAGACGTACTGCGACAACCACCGAATAGCCTCTCCGTATCCTTGGCGCATGACGACAGAGCACATGAAGACCTCAATAGGACGGATTCCCTCAAGAGGGATACGGCCCTTTCCGGTAGTCTGGTACAGACCCAGCTGGTGACGCAGCTCCTCCTCCGAGATGGCCTCGGGGTGATCAATCTTGTTACCGAGAACAACGAAAGGCACCTTGCTCAGCTCCTCCATGGCCAAGAGAGCGTCAAGCTCAGCCTTGGCCTCGGGGAACCGCTCGTGGTCCTTGGCGTCAACGAGGTACACAATGCCGTTGACCTCGGGGAAGTAGTCCTTCCACAGGCGACGAGCTGGCGGGTGGTTAGTATTGGTATTTTAGATTGCGCCGATAGATACGTACCCTGCTGGTGACCACCCAGATCAAAAGTGGTGAACTTGACGTTACCAATAGAAAGCTCCTCAGAGTTAGGGTGAAGAGTAGGAGGCAGAATAGCAACACGGTCGTTCTAAATTCCAAGACGTTAGCCCCATCCAAACAATCCCCGTATCTCTCGGTCCGGCCCGAGTCGCAACACCGTTATACCTTCAGCATGTGAAGCAGGGTAGTCTTTCCCGCATTATCCAGACCAAGGAACAGCAGCTTAGCATGCTTGTTCAGAAGGCCCAAGTTGGACAGGATATCGTAAACTGTATATCAGACAAGTCAGTGACTGGTTCCATAGCCGTAGTGCGCGGTAGTCGAGAAGTGTCATGGTGATGCGATATGATGGCGATTCTACCGACCGATGAGTCCCGCTCCGATTCGTTTGCGCATGTCATGAGATGGATGATGGCGAAAGACAACGGCGTTCCGCGCGGATAATACCGATTCACACCAGGTTACCAAGCCACGTGCGCAAGATACCCTCGTCATCACCACCGATAAACAGCCCCGCCCGCTCACCCAAGACATCATCCATCCATCCGCCTGTCGCATGGTATATCCACATCTCCATCGCGTATATCGAATCGGTCGGTCGGTCGGTCGGTACGTCAATCAGCCAGTCGAGAAACAAGGCCATCATCATCATCATCATCATCATCGCCACCACCACCACCAACGCACCCCTCACCCCTCCAAAAACCTACACCAGTTAACAATCCACATAATGAAAAAGAAAAAAAGATCACCGTCCAAAAATCTAAATAAAAAAATCAAAAGTAAAAGAAACAACCAAAAAAAAGGACGTCAATAAATCAATCTCGTCATTCGCAAAAAGGACAAGCAACCATTCGTTCCATCCTCTATTCCCTATAACCCACCAGCCAGCTACCAACTGGTCTAGCTGGCAAATGGAGCCTTCTGGTCCACCCAAGCCAGCCTCTACAGGGGTTTCCGTGTCGTTAGGGTTATATAGTGGGGCGACAGGTGTACGGACATGTGTGCAGGTGTGCGGGCCTTCTTGTTCATCTGTACACGGAACCTCCGAGGCTAAAGCTATATTGATAGATGTCAACCCCATTTTCCAGTAATTTCTACGCCTCGAACGGATAGAATCAGCAGACCATACATCCAAAAACAGCATCGCTTCGCCTAGGCTGCTACACGTATCCGTGTCTCCAATCATCCCATTCATACCTCCCTCCGCTTATTCCGTTTCTCCCTTTTTAGCGCAGGAAAAAGGACAGGTAGCATGGTGTTTAGGGTGGATAAGGGTTAAACACAACAGATATCCGGGACGGCATGTGACGTGGACATGTCCATATGAAGATAGATACCGGGTGATTAAGAGAACCGGATATGGGTAGGTACCGGTATACCCATGACCTCGACTCATGATAATGACTTCATCCATCTCTACAACAAAAGAACCATCTCATCTTTCCGGATCCCCGGAATCCAACATCTTGTGCTACCCCAGCATAACCGCAAAACACATCACACAGTACTGTAGTTTGACCTCAAGAGTAGACGGAGACAAAATAAATTCCGTTGCAAAGCAACAAGCAAAATCTATCCTAAGATCGAAACTACCAAGACCCATCTAAAAAACTGCGACAGGAGCCGGCATCCTTTGCACAGACACTCCCGTCGCTATCAAACCAAACATGAAAATATCAAGACCCAGGACACTATATACAATATCCACCCGGAACCCAACTCCATCATAAGGTCCATGACCCAATCCTCAAAAGAAAGAGCCACGTAAAAAACAAGCAACCCAAACAATAAAAACAAAAAACACCACCCAAAATCCGAAATCGTAAAGGTCATGCAGTGGTGGAAACAAAAACAAGATGCGCCGCCCAGCCATAAAAAAAGCGAGTCGCTTTAAACAAAAAAAAGGAACAAAAAAAGAAAGAAAAATATGCAGTCGTGGATGTTGTCACTTAGACAGACATCATGTAACCGTTGGCCGCACCTTCGACCGCCGGCTTTTGGAGTTCCGCCTTGACCTGGGCAATGTTCTTACCCGAATGCAAAAGGCCAACAACCTTCATTTTCTCCGCACCCTCGCCCTTAGCAACCTTGCAGGCGTCCATCTGGCCCTTACGAGCCCGGTTGCAGTACTCCTTGTAAAGCTTATCCTTCCGCTTGAGTCTCTTGTACTCGAGACCCTTCATGATGTCAATGGCACCGCGAAGGTGCTGGTCACGACCAGTGGTGCGACCCTTGCGGAACTTGCTAGCAACCATGGCAGCAGGGCGAGGAAGGGATTTGGTCGGGACAAGGTAACGAGCAGGAGGCTCTCTGGTCACATTGGCAGTGGGTGACACAAGAGGAGAGATACGCTGACGAATACTGGGAGCGGGAGAGCGAGCACGAAGCATAGGAGACTTCTGGCGACGGCTAGCCCGGCCCTTGGGAGGAGGAGAGTGGTAACGCGGAGCAGGAGAACCAACGATGCTGCGACGGCGTGTATCGAGTTCTTCCTTGGTGGGGTTACAGTCACTCACGCTAGAGATGATAGCCTCAAGCATGTCGACAGTCTCGTCTTCGGGATCTGATGCGGGGAAACTAGGGTCGATGTCTTGAGGAATGGGACGAAGCTTCTGAAGACGACGCTGCTCGATGCAAGAAAGATAAGCACTTTCCATAGGACGGTCTTCATCAAAGGTGCCACAAACAAAGTCGGTACTATCAGGAAGCTCGGGAGTGCCAGGGCGAATAGAAGGACATCTAAGCTTCTTGTGGGCCTGACGAGAGTTGTAAGAAGAACTGTTACTGAAAGGCTTGACAGCAATCTTGCGAGAGACATCGATTGGAGAAGAAACAGGAGTACCGTTGGTGAGAACCCACAAGTGGAGGTCATCATCTTCGTCGTCAGACTCAGCAAACCCAGTCTCTTCATCAGTGCGGTACCCATCAGAATCAACATCGTAGTCATCGTCAGACTCGGCCATTTCCTCGTCAAAGTGAGCGGTAACATCCTCATCGTCCTCTACCATGTCGTCATCCTCCTCCTCTTCCTCCTCCTCATCCTCATGTTCCGAACCAGATTGAAGACCAGAAACCTCCTCCATGTCCTCCTCGGCCTCTTCCTCCTCTGCAACCTCCTGGGCAAGACGGCGAAGAGCGTTTTCCTTGCACAGGGTGTCGTTGATGGTAATCTTACGGCCGATAGGAGACTCCTGTTCGCTAAACCATTGATCGGCAGAAGCCTCTGGAACAAAAGCGTTAAAGTAAGTAGGCTTCTTTTTATTCTTGACAGCAGTCTCGTCAATCTTGAACTTGCGAGGAATCTTTGGTAGAGGGCGAACACTTGGCGTAATGGCGTTGGGCGGAGACATAACTGGGCTGCGGATAGGCGAAGGGGCGTGAATGGTCGAAGCAGACTCAGGTTCGGCTGAGGCGAAAACAGGAGGGAACCCGGCTGCCGCCTTAACCGAAGCACTGACATGAGGAGCCGGAGGGGGCGACATGCACCTCTTACGAGGAGAAGCGGCCAATTTCTCGCCGCCACAAGCAAACTTGATGCTGCGGGTACGAGGAGCAGGCTCGTCGGCGGAAACAGTGGGCTGCTTAGGAGTAGGGCAGTCAAAAGTCAGAGTCTTGGGCTTAGGCTTGTCACCCGTGGTACCGCAAGCGAAGCTAATACCGCGAGGCTTGGGCTTGGAGGGCGTGGCACAAGCGAAAGTGATTCCGCCAGTCTTAGGCTTAGTCGGTGTGGGGCAGGCAAAAGTGATGCGCTTCTTCCTGTTCAGGTCAGACATGGCGATGGAAGTACGGCGAGTTGATGGCATAAGGTGAACCATATCCGGGGGTGGAGGCGAAGGCGTGTTGGCGCGCGAGGGGCTAGTCAGACCAGTATCACTGGTAAGATCAGCAGCCGAGGACATGCTCATCGAACGCTGGCATTCCAACCCATAACTAGAGTGATCATGACGGTCATCCTCCTCGATATCTTCATTGTCGTCGTCCTTGAGGGCAATGGTCAATAGAGAACATCCCTTCTGGACAGACTGACGGCGAATAGTCTCCTTGTGGAAAAAGGCGGGAGACTCGGGAGTGGTAGGAGTGCTAGAAACGGCGCTCCAACACATCGAAGTGTTTAGATACTTGGGACGTTGATTGTCCGGGGGTTCATCGACGTCTGCGGGGGCTTCCTCTTCTTGGATGGAAAGAGCAGAAGCTTGTGAAGCCCAGACAACGGAACCACCTAATTGGTGGTGAGATGTGCGGTCCGACATTGCAGCGGAAGTTTGGTTTTGTGAGTAATAAGAGTGCTGATCAAGTCGATGGCGGGTAAATACTAGAGTGCAGTTGTTGTAACACCTAGAGAAAACACAAACACAAAGTTGGATATTGATAACAAAGTTAACGGAAAGCCGGATTGGTGATGGGACTTGAAGAGATCTCTCAGTAAGTCAATGTGTAGCACGAAGTTGGATGATTAACGCCTGTTCAACAAGATGAAAACGTTGACGATTTAAAGTTTTGCCCGTAAAGGACCGTGAGGTTATGGTGAAATCATCATGATCGCAACTGCGAGATGTGCTCAAAGATATAGGTCGCCTCTTGGCTGAAGAGAAAAGCAGGAGGAAACTGGCGGGGTTGACGACAACGACAGAGTCCAACAGTGGATGCAAGTCTTTGTTCCGTGGGTAAAGGGAAGTCCGAGAGTATATAGGTAAAAAGATGTTGGTAGTGTTCTTGAGATAAAGATGTAAGAATGAACAAAAAAGAGTAATGTAGAAAGAAAAATGAGTTTAACGAGAAAGTAATTAGATGTTTCCAAAGTAAGAGAAGAGATGAAGAAAACTGGCGGTAGTGAGTATTTGAAGTTGATTAATAGAGTAACTGGGCGTTCCAAGGTGAAAGCCAAGCCATGAAAAGAAGGAAGGGCCATAAATTCGATGGAAGTCACGGAAAATAGCCGGTAATGAAAAAAAAGTGCATGATAAAAAGACACTAATTAATCGATATTCCTGGTAAGCGGGGAACAGTGTTTAGAGAGTTGCGCAGACAGTCTTCCCAAAACGGCAAAAAACGAGCAAAACAGGGTGTAGTGACAGGCAAGTGCAGAACTTTGCGGCTTCCGCGGCACCAAGACATGTTGTACCTAATTTAGTTAGCACGCAGGTATGAAAAAAATGGACTACTAGTAGAGGAGGTGTCAACACAGTTGGCGTCAAGGATATTCGGACGGTGCGGGTTGTAAGAAGGTAGCGACGTAGCGTGTTTCTTTGTGACTTTGTAATTCTGTGATATACCCGGGTGTAGAAATATGCAAGTATTTGGTAAGTCGCCTTTTGGCGATTCCTCGATAGTGATAATTGAGCCATGCTTTTTCACTTGCTAATGCGACTTTACTCCTGTTGCAATGAGCTCGCCAATCCGGTCAGCAAGGATAGGGTGTGAATGGTTCTAGTCAAATTGGGCGTTGGTGTATCAATAAATGTGTGTTGTGTGGCCCACGATTGGCCGAATTGGGGTGTGTTTGTTCTTGGCATCTTGCAAGACCATGACCGGGGAAGGGCGTGGGTAACTGAAGAATTACTACTGCACATGTTATAGGCGTTGGGATGAATTGACTGCGACACAGTGTCAGTAGCTTGGGGCTCTATCACCCCGTTCAATAGCCAAGTACCGGCCGGAGCAATCAAGTTCCAACCACACATGACTTGTATGCGTAGCATTTTGAAATGCACAGAGATATTGGACTGCTGATCGTTTTAATGCAATCGGATGTTGCATAGAAACTGGTGCTCATCATGATCATCCCTCCGACGTCTACCCGACAAGCGTGTAAGGCGGACGCAAGTTAGTATCAGTCGGCACTTCCTCATGTTCTGTAGTATAGTGTTATTGTTTCTTGTATGAATCCGCCTTGGCAAACTACAGATTATTCTTGGCATGCAGAGAGACAGGTGTATCTCCTGAAGATGGCTTGTTGAACCATGGCTTGATCATTGTGGTAGTTTATTGTACATATGTACCACATGGATCAGGACAAGCCCATCTGCATATTTACAGCAGCCTCCGCAGCAGACATCAAGAAAGTGTACCACGAATCACATCAACATTCTATAAAGCATGCAGAAGCATCCGTGGCACATAAGCCACCAAATGTGCAAAGCAATAAGGCCACACAAACGCACAACCGTGGGGGTTCTCTGCATTCGTATACGCTATTTTCACGGGGTGTCTCAGCTGTATCTGTCGTTGACCTAACCAGCCAGTTGAACAGGCGAGTTTCTCGAACAGGACTAAATGTAGTGGTGTGTTCTACATGACAAGCCAACAAGCCTACTTAAAACGCGTTTTTTTGTTTAGGCAAAAGAGTTGGGTTATGTTTGTCCACCGCCAGTTCTAAAGACGACCAACCAAAATACAAGACGGTGTCATCTTCACAGCCATTTCTTAGCCTAACAATACGAAATGTGAAATATGCGGTGAACGAGAGAAAAAAAAAAGGCAGAAGCCCCCTCAAAATAATGGAGCCTAAAAAAGCCAAAAGAAACCAAGCAAATATACACAAATACATCAAACCTTCTGACCCAAACTAAGTCACCTAACCCACACGCCCGAATCAAAGCGTCCATTTCCTTTTCCCGCCCTGGACCCGGATTATCGGCCCCCCAACTAAGTATCAGCTGGGCCAAACCTTGTTTGTTCTAGCAGCATCACGGAAGAAAAAAAAACTACGCTATACACACCAATAGGATTCAAAATCGAGAGAAAAAGGTCTTTCCGGTGGTTCCATTTCAGGTACCAGTAAAGGGTTTGGGTTTCTAGAGAGCAAGTTAGTTAGAAAGAAAAAAAGACTCTCTTTTCTCTGGAAAACACACTAGAGGAGAACGATTCATAAGGCGGGCGTAAAAAAAGGATGCATATGGGTACTGTTGGCATCGGCATTGGCATTTATTGAGATATTGGCATGGTATTTGGTCTCTGGGTAAGGGAATCTTAAGCCCTTTAGAGCCGCAAATTGACGGACAAAAGTACGTTTGATATCGGATTTGAAGGGAGAGAGAGAGGGGTAAATAGTGGATAACTCAAGACTTGCATACACTAGATTCGTCAAATGAATGAATCGATCGACAACCGCGCATACGAGCACGTCAAAGCAAAGTCGTAAATAAACAAACATGGCTTGTAAAGATTCCGTCTCCGTCGTCGTTGAGTCTTGGATATCCCTAGTAAATTGAACAAAGAAACCCACAACCACATGACTAAACTTAACTCATACCGTGGACGGCCAAGAAAATTCACCCGTAAAATCATGAAAGAAAATGGGTCCTAATTCCTAGGTTGTGGACCTCTAGTTTCCTCGGTCGAGACAACAAGACCAAGTAAACGAAAGCTTCTTCGCATCCCTTCCCGCATCCCTTGGTGGTTGAGTTGTTGATAGAATAGCAGATGAACTGGAAAATCTTGATTTTGTGGGGAGACGGGGAAGGTTCATGGTATTAGGTAATTTTCAATAACTGTCCGAGTTTACTCCATTTGGATTTTGACAACTTTGTACATAGAAGAGATCATCATATCATGTTGACTTTTGTAAACACTTACAGAAGAACAAACGTACTTTCCTCACTAATCGTCATAAACCCCCAAATATAGCCCAGGTTCACAAGAACGGAATAAGAACAGAACAAGAACAGAATACTGGAATTTATGCGGCGGCACAGCACATGAGGCTCAAGTTTATCCCGGTAGGGTTCTTAAAGTGACAACGATAAACATTGTTTATGCCCAAGAATCAATTCAGGGAGAATCTTTTGGTTAAATTCATGCACGTGTTGTTTGATATAGGAGTTGACGATGTTTGTGATACATTAAGTTTTAACCTTCCAAGCCGTCCCGTCCGGTACCATTTCGGCACAACGATGGGAAAACTATCAAATTGGTAGAAACCCACTCATCTCATTTTACAACATCCACAAGACCCCCGTAACCAGCCAGCCCGAATCATAGATGGATTCAGCTCCCGATGACGTGAACAAAAGACATCCATCGACTAGGCTACTAGGGTTGTCTGTGATGTTGAGAAGTGCACCATCATCAATCATTAACTACAAGTGCCCAAGTATCTCGTGACCGTTCATCCGGCGACGAAAAGAGGCTGGTATGCATGTCCATTTGCGGGCGCAAAAACCAGGATACCCAGATCATTCAGGATGGAGTGAAGACATCCACTACGACATTACTTCCCCTAGGACCCCAGGACCCCAGGATATAACGGACAGTTATCCGAATCGACACACAATTTGTTGAAAAAACAACGGACTTGCTAATGCACGAACCAGTGTACGGCATGGCTTGGACCATGGGTGCATCCTGCAGTGGTTGGTTGATTTGTTAACCGGACTGACGATGACGGTGGGTATAAAGAAAGAAAGAAACAGGGAGGAAGAAAGAAAAAACTTACGGGGCGTTCGTTTTTTTTGATGGGTTTAGATGCCGTGATCCACTGTTCCAAGACGTGACCTGGTGAGATTTTCCGTGGTTCTTGGCGTTCTTGATCTTTTTGTGGTGGGTGAGTTAGCTTTAATCATGTATGGAAACACCATGTTTTACATTTCCTTGGCTGTACGAGTGAGCTATCTAACAGACTATTGAACCAGATAGAGTCACCAATTATGACGCCACAGTAGGTTCTATGAAGGCTAGACTTGTCGGGAATATTATCCAGTGTTACCGTTTCTTTCTTGGAAACGTAAAGAAAGTGGATATGGAGCGGGGGGGGCGGACGGATGTGCTCCGGGTGGAGCTGGTGGAGAGAGTGACACTCTGGATACTACGTAGAAATATACGGGGTGATTATGATTGTGGATATGGTTGGGCCACTACGAAGCTAGATTGTACATACATATGTAGGTCGTCGCTTCCGCCTTGTATTTCGTGCATGAGATATAACGAATTTGAGTATTTTGTCCTTGGTTTGCCTGATCAAAGAACCAAATCAGCTCTAATCAACACCCACCGGGCCGTAACATTGCGCTCACTCAACATCTCAGTTATCAACTTCCCGTACATATGTACATATGTATATCACCTAAAATGCAACCAACCTGCATAGTAAATAACCTTACATAGTCACATCACCAAAAAATCCGTCAGCCTCGTTCTCTCTTTTCCCCATGTACAGTACATACATATCCATTGTAATGTATTCATAACACCAGAAACGACCGAGATAACAGGAACAAATGCAAGATCAAAAGTGACCATGCAATAAAACATGCACAATGGGATTCTCGGCCGTCATGAAGGTGGGATAGTCTAATATAATCGATACAAATACACACAGGCCATTGACATACATGTGTCGTATGTATCTCATCTACTTTCGACATTCTCGCTTGAAATGTGGTCACGGCACAGACTTCCGCTGCAGTTGGCGGGCGCAGCGAACTGGTGGTTTGTATGTAGTGATGTACATACATAATTCACTCATTTAGATGTGTATATGTTTCCATGAAAGAACGTCTCTATGCAACCAGTACGTTTTGTTTCTTATATATACACGGTCGATGACAAGTCAGATATCAATTCATACATGCAGAAATAGACCATGCGCCAGGCCGTGCAGTATCACGAGACTATCTTGGGGAACAAAGAATATATGTACAGTAGTCTCTCAAGTTTTGGTTCTTTGATGTTTGTTTGTCCCCTATTGAACAACAATGATCCAAATGATGTCATACTTGACAAGTTATGAAGGATGAGAAAACAGAGGCAACCATCTCACATCGCATTCTTTGTCCCTAGAACAACCACTCTAAACACCAAAGAAATCTACAAAAACTACTATCTCCAGAATCATTCTATCCATTTACATATCTAAACCACAATGCCATCTTCCGATCCGTATTCATCAACTTCCAAAAAAAAACAATGCTCTTATCCTATGCATACGCCCGTTACAGTCCCCGTACTTTGACTATCCGCCCCACTTCCGGATATACATTGCTGGATGAATGTAGGCGTTACATTGCATATGGTTTCTCGGCCGGTGCGTACATACACCTATAGAGCGGGGCTGCTGATTAGGGTTTATGAGGTCAGGTAGATAGAGATAGTAATGTTGGTAAGCTTTTAGTGATTATCGAATGATTTCTTAGATTGTCGGGTCGGAATGAACACTGAAGAACTTGTGCCATCAAATGTTGAAATCACCAAAAAGGAATACCTCCTCCCTAAAGGTCCCCGCCCCCTCTTTTGAAGGAAGTTCGGACCCCGCTATGTAGCTTGTATATGCATGTACACATCCTCACGCGATATCAAAACACCTGCAGTATCCTTTACTGTAGTCTGTAGGTGCAGGTGCAGATGCAGCCGCGGATGATATTATGTTATAGCTTGGCTAGCCAGTATGATGCACTGTGACTATGGATGGATTCGGTTCACGCCCCTGATGGTGACTATGATTTACGGAGTTGTGAATGTTTGGTGGCGGGGAGATCGCTGGATTTGGATGTTTGGGTGATTCTCGGGAAGAGGAATTATCCGGGTTTCTTGTCTCACGAGTTGGTTTGGTAGTTTAGATGGATGTTTCTAGTAAACCCCCGCCCGTGACTATACCACGTTGGGGTTACGAAGTCATGAACTTGATCACGTATGTACAATCCATCCACTAATCCTCACGGGTCGGAAAAATCCTAAATGAGGGGTCCCTTTCTCCTCACCATAACCACACGAAAAAGCACCACCAAACCCCGTGATGTCATCAATCCATTCATTCGCTCCAAATCCCGAGGAAATCCCAAACTAAAAATATCAATGCTTCTTTCTCTCCCCCTCCTCTTTTCTCAAAATCCCCAATTCTCTCATTCATTCATGCCCTATAGTGACGTAAATATTCTGAATCTTTCAAAAAAGGAAACAACCAAAGCACTAGTCAATATCAAAGAAGAAGAAAACATCTCTTTGTACGATCGTCGTGGTACCGCTGAAACGGAATGGTGTTTTATACTGAGGAGGCGGCGTGGTTTGGTGAGTTAGGGTTACTGTGATTGGGATAAATGTGGTTGATATTGAGGTGACGTGACGAATTTCCGAAGGTAGAATATCTTGGTGGTTACTGCAAAATACATTCATCTTATCAATCTACAATCCCGAGCCCATGAAACCGATGAACAAGTCCCCCTCCGATGATCAAACAACCCGTCTACTCTGACCGCACCCCCGCACCTCCGTATCCCGTCTAGAACCCCCGAAGAACACGCCAATAATCAACGCACTGTGTCATGACGTCGCCTCCTCTTAAACAATGCCCTTCAACATGCATATCTGAGACATGTATGTAAAGAAGAAATAAGAGGCGACTTTATTGATGATCACCAAGGGGAGGGGAGTATTTTGTGTGGCGACTTTATGTGCACAGATTAGACGGAAGTTGGAATGCCTCAGTCTTGTTCATTATGGATATCCTAGTCGGTGTGTGCATGACATCCTTCATCCCCCTATTCACCCCGCTCGCGGTGGTAATGACGTATGTATGTAGGTAATTTACCTTGCGGATATCTCTGCATGCGTGTACATGTGTACATATGTAATTTCCTACAGGCGGTTAGATAGACCGACTTTGTGATACCATTCGCCACGAACCGTTTACCGCCTACTTTATGACCTGTTTGGTTCACGGGTGAGATCGCGGAGTACGAGGTTACTTTGCATGTATGTACGTACATATACCATGAACTCCTTCTCTCGGCCGCGGAGAGTAACTAAGTATCAGGTATATTAAACATCAGGTTCAGCGGGGTTTGTAACGTTGCCACTTCCTGATATGTTACAATGAGCCCTGAATATACACCGGGCATGGAAAGTCGCTATGGTTATAACTCACCCATGACGTCACGTAATCGCGGCTCATCACCTCGTCAAGCCCAGACTAAACATCCCATCTCACGACGTAACGGTTCCGTCGCCACGGCCATGTACCGAAAGATGTTCTCTGCATGACTCGGCGGCTTGTCACACCATGGCGGCGAATGAGCGTGTATATCTGACAATGTGATACTGTGAGGTGGTGGAGTGGTGTATGTCATGGGGTAGTTGTAGTTACACCGGTGCTGTTGGAGGTTCTCTTTGTAGATTTGAGTGGGAGAATTGTTACTTGGCGACTCGGTTATAGTTGACTTCCATAAGTGGTGAGATCGTGAAGATGAACACCCACTAGTCAATATCGTGAGTTTTAAAGGTAGTAATCAAACCGGGTCACTTCCACAACAACACCCAACCATTTCTAATCCTTACCATAGTATTGGAATAACAATATCTCGTCTTTTTCAACACACCAACTTCGACTTCATCGTCATCAATCATCACCACCCAACCATAGGGTTATAAACCCCAACCCCAACAAACCCCCAAAAACAAGGCACCCGTTCCTCTCCGTCTTCGCCCCAATTCACCCGTGAAATACCCGCACTCACCCGCACCGCCGGCCATACTCACCTCCTATCCGCCTCCACTCCCAACATACCCCGTAGTCTCTCCGACCCGACATCACCCTCAAAAATCACCGTAATTCCCCCCTCAAAACGCCTCCAAAACCGCCCCAAAACCATACTCTTTCCCCCCAAGCTCTACACCACCATACCCTTAACCCACCCAGGGTACAATTTCTCTTCCTTCCTTTCCAGACCCAACCCAGTGGCCAGCCCAGCTCATCCTCCCTCATCTTCTTTCTCCGTCCCGATCCGTCTCCGCACGCCAACGTCAACTACCCACCCTCACCTTCCCCCCCCCGATACCAAAAAAAAGATGATGTCTCTCCATGTGGCTCGCGCGGCTGTGCGCGCCCGTCCCGTTGTGGCTAGAATGCCTGTTTTCCGGAGAGGTTATGCCGAGGCTGTTTCGGACAAGGTGCGTACATATTTGACGACGTGTGGGGGGCGCCGCGCCGGAGAGGACCGGCCGGAGGGACGTGTTGTTTTGTTTGATGGTGTTTGGTTACTTGTTTTGGTTTAGAGGGTTTTGCTGACTAGTTTTGTTTGCGTGGGTAGATTAAGTTGAGCTTGTCTCTTCCTCACCAGGTATGCGAATAGTGTGATTCACGGGTTCTTTCGGCTATTCCCATTTTCTTCTGTCGCCTCGGATTTTCGATATATCACCGCCCTTTCAATTCCTCTTTCGAATCCTTCATATATCCGTCATTCCCAACCCAATTGGTCCCATCCGATGACCACCGCCTGTCTCCGCCCTCCCCGAATATCAACCTACTCTCCGCCCCGTTTCGGTCCCCCGACGCCACCAGAAACCGACTTTCCTCGAACAACTCGCCTGACTAACCCCCGCTATAGTCCGTGTACAAGTCTCAGGACGTCGTCCAGGTGAACATCCCCGCCGAGTCCGGTGAGATGGGTGTTCTCGCCAACCACGTTCCCTCGATCGAGCAACTCAAGGCCGGTCTCGTCGAGGTTCTCGAAGAGGGTGGTGCTACCAAGAAGTTCTTCCGTATGTTTTTGTTTTCTATTTTGGACCCGTATATAGCTTCTAACAAAACTATTTCAGTTCCCGGTGGTTTCGCCGTTGTTCAGCCCAACTCGTCTCTCTCCATCAACACCCCCGAGGCTTACCCCCTTGAGGACTTCTCCGCTGATGCTGTCCGTAACCAGATTGCCGAGGTAAGCAAGGTTGCCAACGGAACTGGCAGTGAGGTTGAGATTGCCGAGGCCAAGGTTGAGCTTGAGGTTCTTGAGACTCTCCAGGCTCTGCTCAAGTAAATCTGATGACACAGCTGTGTCCTTTTTTGTACGTTTTTGTGCATATTAGGTTTTTCCGGTAGTAGGGTGGTTTTCAAGCGGGACTATTTCGTCTCTGTATGTACAATAACAATCTTTGTGATGGTCCAGTTTAGGTCGTGATACATGATTATTGAGTATTTGAACTAGCTATCTTATCTTAACAGCGCCATTATGTGTATTTTGCGGAGGGGGTATAGGGTATATAGTGGAATTTTGATTTTGAGACCAGATTGGTCGTTTTGGTGGAGGAAAGCTTAAGAAAGCATGGGCATTTCAAACTTCTTGCCTTGGACTTCAGAGGAAAGGGTGACCAACTCTTCATACATGAGTTTGTAAACCTTGTCACAGAGAGCGGCAACGTCATCTGAAGTGAGGCCAGTAGTAGGAATAGGATCAAGAACTATAGAGGGACATGTTAGTAGCTGTCACATGTTTAGAAATTTCAACATAAACTTACCCTTCACAGGAATAGATCCCGAGTTAAAGACCCAATCCTTTCCAAACATGATATGCGAGTAGTTGGCGACAACACATGGAACAATAGGGACCTGAGCCTCAACGGCCAAATGGAAAGCTCCCTTCTTAAATGGCAACAGAGTAGGCTCCTTAGTGTAACTCCGGGTTCCTTCAGGAAACATATAAACACTCTGACCACGCTTCTTCATCTCCTCACCAGCCGACTTAACAGCACCTCTCGCGCCCTGGCTATTCGCACGATCAATGAAGATAGCACCGGAAAGACTCATGAACCAGCCCAGAACGGGAACCTTACGAAGTTGAGCCTTGGCGGTAATAGAGCAGCGACGGGGAAACATGGAACCAAGCATAAGAACATCAAGTTCAGACTGGTGGTTTCCAACAAACACAGCAGGTCGGCTAGTTTCAAGGTGGTTCTTAGGGTCGACAGTGTAGAAGCGAAGACCGATGATTGCACGGCAAAGAACCGCCATGCACCGGCCGGCAAACCATTGTGTTGAGCCTCCGTGGCCGGTAAGTCGGAAGACGACGGCTGTTACTACGCCGATGGCGCTGGCGATGAAGCCACTGGTATAGGTCACTAGGGATCGGGCTAGGAAGCCGGCCTTGGAGAAACCGAGGAAGGAGAGCATTAGGAGGAAGGCGGTGAGGAGAATGGATGATTGAAGGAGAAGAATGGGGAAGGACATGGCGCGGCGTGGATGGGGGGGGGGAGAAATTTTGGTGTGGATTTTTTGGGTTTTTGGTTGGTTGATTGGTTGGGTCTTTTTTTTTTGCGGGAGGAGTTGGTTTGAACGAGGGAGGTAGACAAGTAAGTAGGTTAGGGAAAATGGGGAAGGGACCAACGGGGATGATAACCGTGGGGGAATTTGAGGAACGAAGAAGTAGATTTGAGAGAAGGGGTATTTGATGGTTCAAAGATAGGCAAAAGGCAACAAATCTAAGAAACCTAGATATGTAACCGGATGGACCTTTTTGATGATGCTGGAAGAAGAAATTGTTGAGACTTGACTGACGAACCAACGAACAGACAATATGTAAGGTACAGATAATAAAAACGGTAAGATGAAATCACCGAAGAAAGAAAGATAACGGGAGGATAGATAGAGTTTATATTGAGGATGGATCAGTAAACCAAATTGGATTTGATATTGACAGGTCACGGGTTGATTGTGGGGGGGGCATATGGAGAAGTATATAGGATAAGGACAAGAATCATATATTTATGGATTTACATGTGATTTTTACGGATTACGGATTACGGGGGTATCGTGAACGGGTCTGATCGTTACAGTTGACTTGGTCAAAATACTTTACTTTCAGTTCTTGATATCTGGCCTGGTTTATACCTTGTGGTCATCGACTTGTTGGGGATTTGCACATGTCAAGTTCAAGCATGTGAATAGCTAAACTACCGAGTATCTGCCAGCTGATGACACCTGACAATGTAAAGTTAGACATAGCTTCACATCATAGCTCAACTTGGTCAACATGAATAACATTGAAGAACTAAAACTCCAACCACCCACCATAAATCAACTTCAATCTGGCCCATATCAAACTCCTCATCATTCTTCTCCTCCTCCCCATCACCAAAATGTCGACCGACCGATCAATCCCACCGATATCCGCTCTCTTCCTAATATCCTTCGACATCAAAGCCGGCTACACTCTCCTCTGGCAACGCACCACCAGCCCCACCCTAACTCTAACCGACCTAGTCGAATACAAATCTCTCCCATCCGGTCTCCACGCCGTCCCCTCCGACCTAATCTACTTCGTCCACCCCTCGGGCCACGCCGGTCTCTCCGCCTTCATAAATGTGCCCGCCGACGACTCTCTTCGCGGCGCGCGCATGATTGCCGTGGGCGTGCTTGTCCCCTTGAGTTATGGCCGCTTAGGGAGGGCTTGGAGACATATTGACGGGTTACAAGGGCTGACAAAGACTCTTGTGGAAGATATAAAAGATACTTCGGGCTTAGAAACGTATTGGGCTGACTATTCGGAAAAGTCTACACCCGCGACGAGACATGGTCGTGCTGGAAGTGACGGGGCGCGCATCTTTGCCGGGCTCGGTAGGGTAGGTGCCGGTGGCGAATTACTTAGCCCGGGGACTGCGCCTGGGGCAAAACTAGAACCTGATCATCCAGCCAAGAGTCTTACGAGATTAATCAATGTATTTGGCCCGTTAATATTCCCCGTTTTTCGCGCCGCCTTATTACGCAAACGCATCTTAATATCCTGCCAAGCGCCCGTTCGCGAAGCCAACGACTTTGGTAAGTTCTTTCTCCATACAAATACGTCATAGACCCAAACCCAACTAACAGAATAGTCTACGATCTTTCAATTCTAAGTAACATTCCATCCCCACTCCTCCCTACTCTTCGGAACAAAAATACCCAACGGTTACGACCCCTCTTCACAATCGGCATCCACGACATCCCGCTTCTAGAAACCCACCTCTCCGAACTCCTCGCCTCTACAAATGAAACCGCCGATACCCCGCATATCCCCGGCTGGATCGCCTGCACAACCGACCGTATCCTCGAATCCAAGACTAAACTCTGGGACGTCCTAATAACCCTACCCACCACCCCCGGAACCTACCCAACCATAAAAACCCCCACCGGAACCCCCTTCCTCGCCACCCAACGTGACCTCCGTCGCTACCTCTCCTTAAAAACCGCCCTATCCCGTCTCTCATCACCCCCCTCCACTCCAACAACACCTACCTCGCCAACTCTAGTTCCCCCAGAAGCATTCGACCCCTTCCTCACCCCTCTCATCGAACCCCCCACCTGGACCGCCTTAGCCTATAACGGCTTCATGTGGTGGGCAACAGCCGGAGAAGCCCGTACCGGAAACGCCCTCGACGAAGCCGCCCAGGACACCGCGCTTCTCGCCGACCTGATGACTACCACCGGGACTCCCACCATGTCTGCCGAGATCGCCGACACAGAAGCCCATGTTGAGTTATCAATCGTAGCCTATTTCCATCGCTTAACGACTCAGATCTTAGGAACCGCCGGCGAATTAGCCGGTGTTGGGGCAACACCGGGGGGATATAGAGATGATGTTATTAATGAGGAAGGAGAAGAGGAGCAATCTACCGAAGATACCGCACGGTTGTTACCCCAAGATTCAGATGACGACGACGACGACGGCCTGCGCATTGGAAGCCAAGTACTCGAAGCCATGGGTCTTGATATCTGGAGTAACCAAGATGCTGAATACGCCGTTGACATTTTCGACTTCTACTTTGATCGACAAGTCGTTGCCCAGACAAAGGGTGTAGAAGTTTGTGGAGTACGCGTTTGTTAGATATGTACATGATACACAATCACATAAAACCATTATTTACCCAACCTCATATTCTATGTCAAACCCGTTCTTAAAAATAAACGCCACTATGCAAGATGCCACAACAAGAAGACTGACTTCCCAAAAAAAGTGAAGCAAAAGGGTCTAATACCCCAACAACCTGGTATAAAAAAACTAAGAAACAACAAACAGAATAAAACACACAACCCGACCCAAGCACTTTTTATCCGTAAATGCCTAGTCTTTACTCGTCTTCATCTTCAGTGTCAGTGTTGGTATCACTAGTGTCGTCTTCTTCATCATCATCAGTACCAGACTCATCCTCCGAGTCATCAGCCACCTTGGGGAGGTTTCCCGTCTTGAGCATTTGCATAGTACCGGCAAGTGAGTCTACATGGTTGTTAGTTATACATTCATCATTCTTCAATACATCAAAAAACTTACCCTCTTCCGGCTCACTGATGTCATCTTCGGCTCCCATGTTGACAGCCTGGTTGGCATCCGCCACGTGCAAAGTAACCTCCATCTTGGAATCCAACCCCATGTATCCGTCACAAACCAAGTGCAGGACAAAGGTGTAATCACCGGGTGAAGGAGGAGCAGCGAACATGGCCTTCATGGTCTGTACGTTGAAAGTAGGCTTTCCGTTGGCATCAACCACGGGCTCGTCAAAGACAGGGAACTTGAACGGGGGAACAGACAACTTGCCCTGCTTGGAGTCGGTGAGAAAAATGTACCAAGAGGGAGTAATGTTGCGGGCGTAGTATGGAGCGAAAGCGACAGAAGGAAGAATCTCCTGCTCCGGCATGGTAATCACCTTTCCGTCGGCAGTCTTGATAGTCTTCTTCTTCTTCCCGTTGAGAGCATCCAAGTCATCCTCAGCCGGGTCAGGGTCCTCAAGCTGGTAAGCCTCAACCGCGGGGACATTCTCAACACCATAGGGAATAACACGGCCCTTGACAACAAGGTTAACCAGCGAAGATGGCGTAACCGCCCTCTCACCCGTAACCTTGAAGAAAGCTCGGTCAACCTGGAACTTGGGAAGCTGCTTGGCAACCTTCATGGCACTCTGGAATTGCGCCTCGCTCAAATCACCCTTAGTAACCGCCAGCTCGCGACGTTGAGCCTCAGGCAAAGACATGTACTGCTCAAACGAAACGTGGTTGCGCGCGTTACCGTCGATAGCAGCGACAGTCTTCTCGGTGAAGAAGGGAAGCTGAAGAAGCTCAGAGGCCTTAGGGGGAATAGCCTGGACCAAGCGCTGAGAAGTACGGAAAGCGGCCAAAATAGGGTCAGTAAAACCGTAGGCCAAAGAGATGTTGGTAAGAGCGCGAACGAGGTCACGGGCGATAGGGGCAACAGCGAACTTGGACTTGTTCAGTGCAGCATCACCGAGGTCCACACGGTTGAGGTAGGCCCAGAGAAGGGCAAGAGTCTTACGACGAACAACATCATCCATCTCCTCGAGCTTCTCCAGGTTCTTGGGGCTAAGAAGCTTGACAATGCGGCTCTCAATCGCAGCAAGATCAGCATCGGCCTTCTTCTTCGAGATGATATCCTTGAACTCGGCACCGCAAGAAATAGCCTTAATAACACCACCCTCATCAATGTCATCGGTGTACTCGCGGAACAAAGTGTTGGCACTCTCCATGAGGATGCCTTCCTTGGACATCTTCTGAGTACCGTACCACCAACGACCAACACCAAGAGGAAGGAGGATGCCCAGAACAACAGTGTAACCCAGAACAAGCCAGATTCCGCTGTTATCGGAAACCATCCATTCGGGAAGTGCAACACCCATGGTGATGTCATCGGACCGTCCATCAGGGTGACCAAACTGGAGCCAATTCTCACGAATAACTTCGTCGGTAAGCGACTGGTAGGCCTTGGTAAGATCGACATAGCGGGCAGAAAGAGACTCGATAGTCTCGTTCTTGGCCGGGTCAGGACGGACCTTGTCGGGGTGAAACTTCAACGACATCTTGCGGTACTTGCTCTTGATTTCACGTTCAGTGGCACTCTATACACACAAGTAAAGTTAGTCAAAACTCACGCGTCACCACATCTTCTTCTCCCAACTCACCTCGGAAATACCAAGAATGTCATATGGGTTGTACGCAGTCACGCTAGTGTACTCGGGGCTAGCCCACACCAAGTATCCAGCCAAAGCAACAACAGCCCAAGCCAGCATTGCCACAACTGTGACAAACGTCCGACGCTTCTTGCGCTTCTCCGCCGCCTTCAACGCAGCAATAAGCTTCTCATCACTAGTTTTATAATCGCTATCGACACGTGTCGCCCGTGCAATTGGGTCACCGGTTGAACGAAGAGCCATGAACGTACAAGGCAGTGCTAAAAGCAAGCCCATTATGAACATGAAGAACGGATAAGTGGAACTCTATATGTAGGAAAGCCATTGTGTCAGTACATGCGCTGGTGGTAGTTCATTGGCGAATTGCCATGTGATGGCGGGGTTCGCCCCGAAGCAATTCAACTCACATCCTCATCATAGGTATATCCCCGACCCATCTTGGCGGGTATCTAGGCAGACTAGCTGCGTATCTGTTAAAAAGGCAAGTTTTGTCGAGGTAAAGTCAAAAGTAGAACCAAGCCAAGACAGCAAAAAGCCAGTCTTGTCGGTGACGCTTTCTTGTATATCCAAGGATATGTGTGAAGAAGACCACACTACTCCCGCGAATGTAAAATGATCCAAAAACACGCTGGTCTCGGAAAACAACGTCGAGACAAAAAGAAGCCAGGCTGTACTGGTACAAAGATAAAATGCAATACTGCACAAAGAAGATACCACAAGGACAAGTAGATGAAGATTGACTGTGATGCTTTGGCAGAATCGATTCGGCAGTGGATAAATTCTGTGGAGCCGCTGGCTAGGATGGGAAAGGACAACGGCAACGTTAAGTCAGAGTGCTGTTTGTAATGTTGAAAGGTGTAAAAAACATTTGAAGAATAAGAAGAAGAAGAAACACAACAAAATATATAAATACCACGGTTGCTTAGGGAATTGCTAATATAGAATCAAAAAGAAGAAGTATTCATATCAAACGTTTCTACTTCATCATGAATGTTACTTAGCACACCCATTTATTCAACATGGTCTCCCTCTCAATGACGCAAAGATATTGCTTACTACACAGGCGTAACACGCTGTATTGAGATCTGAACACGTTCTATTATACACTAAATTTACCCGTTTAAACTTGGGCTACTTGGCCTGATAGATTGCCAGCCAGCTATGCAGAGTCCGTGCACCAGCACCCATGCAGCAGCTTAAACATGGCACACTACTAACAACGGGTCCTTTCTATCTTCAAACACATGATTTCAACTTTAAGGGTTACTCTTTGTCCAACATCCGAATAGAAAACAAAAAATGATATGCAAATTCATTCATACTCAAAGCTAGAAAGCAAACAATGCAACATTCCATCCATGTAAACAACCCCCTTCCTTTTCCAAAATCACCACCGCAAACCCCTAGATGGTATATATACAATGGTTATGCAACATCTTCATAGTCATCATCACCATCATGCAGCCTGCGCTGCTCCTTGCTTCCATGCCGTACACTTATCCTACTCCGTAAAGGCCTGGAGAGCTTGTGTCAGGGGCACTATGCGCAGACTACGGCCTCTCTTAAGACCTGGCGTCACCTCAACATTGTTCTGGCTGGCGGTGGGGCTAGCTGCATCGTTCCATTGACGGAAGATGCTTTTCAGATCACGGGGAATACCTTCTAGGACAACCGTGGAAATCGGCACAAACGGACGATCCTCCATACCACTGGCAAGAATGGCATACTCCTGAGCAAAATCAAGCGCATTACGGAAAGACCCATACTCGTTTTGTGCCTTAGACCCAACAATGATGTACATCTCGAAAAAGGCATCGACAATGTAGATACCCGTAGTCTTCATGTTAGTTTGGCTGAACGGACTAATCTCCACAATCTATAATAACGTCGTTAGTGACATCATCAAACATACTAATCATCCAGAAACTTACCTGTTCCTTGGTGGACGCATCTGAATGGAAGAGCCGAGAAGTGTACATATCATAATTCGGCTTCAATCTCCAGTGGTCCGCGGAATGAACCTTGGAACCGCCATCAAACATACTCCAGAAGGACTCGGGCTCGTGACCATCCTCAATCTCCTCGAGCTCGCCCATCAACGTCAAGTCCATACCAATTAGTCTGGCGCAGCTCAACTCTTGGACGTCACTGCCCTTACCCTTCCAAAGAGTACACCGGCCACCCTTAGCGACCAAGTATGGGAACCCAGAGCAAAGGTTGGTAGCTGACATATCAATCTCGTCAAAGACAACCTGACCAAGGTGTCTGCGGCCACAGAGCATGCTGGGTGCGAGAGAATCGAACTTGTTACCAGTGCCACGGCGGATAATGACAACACCACCCAAAGCATGAATAAACTCAGGAGTCTCGCGTCCTTGTGTCATGCGGATGAGCTCCGAACCGGCATTGCGAGCCTCGCGGTTAACGAACAACTGGGCATCGTCAACTGCCGATTGGGGCACCTCGTTACCAGCCCAGAAATAAACATGAGCAATGTTCTCACCCTTGGTCGAAGTGAAACTGTGAATGCAAAGGTACATCTCCTGGTCGAAAAGGATACGCTCGTGATGAGGAGGTACAGGAACTTGACGACCGTCACCAGAAAGTTGCACTAAGCGAACAGCGAGGTTTTTCGCAACCTGTGACCCGGATGGCCGTTGCATGAGAACCTTGGCGGTGTCAACTCTGTACTCACGTTCAGGCTTCTTGTCACCAAAGAATTCGGCAAGTGCCGCAGAAGCCTCCATGGCATGTTTAGACACCGAACGGGGAGTACCAGGGACACTGTTTCCAGTGACATGGGAAACCACAGGCTTGATAGGTAAGGGCTTGGGAGTGGGTTCCACCTTCTTCTCCGCCAAAATCTCAGCCGCCGGGATGTGAGTTGCCTCAATAGACTTGCTGATAGGAGAAGATAACTCCTTCTGGACTGAAGGTCTAGCAAAAGGCGAGACACGTGCGGGAATCTCAGTTCTGGTTTTAGCGAACGGAGAAGGCGAGGCACTAGATTCTGGAGACTTCAAAGCCTCAGACTTAGGAACAACCGCAGGAAGAGGGCGAGCTCCAACCAGGCCAAATGTCTTGGGAGTAGAAACTTGAGGCTCGACTGGCTTTTGCTCCTGCGAGGCGACCTTAACTTCACGGACAGGCTCGGGCTGTGATGGAGCCTCTTCCACCTTTGAAGGAGTCGCAATAGGCTCCTCCTCCTTAATAGGTTCCGGAATAGACTCCTTGACAGCGGAAACTTCGGCGACCGGGGTAAGAGTGGAAGGAACCTCGGTGGAAGCAACCGCGGGCTTGGTAGTGGGCGTTTTTCTGCGCGGGCCACGAGCTCTGCCCTTGGTCAAATGTCTTAGTTGAGGACCAGGAGCAGACGGCTCCTCAACGGTACCAGAAAGAACTGCAGGCTTATCCTCACCATCGTCAGGGTGTTTAGGGGCACTGTTCGCAGAGGCCATTGGTGGAGGACCACGAGCCAAAAGACCGGCTAGACCAGGGTTCAGCTTACCGGCCAAGCCTCCGACACGTCCGGCAGGACGGGCAACCACGGGAGCAGTAGGCTCTGTAGCAGTGCGAGCTTCTTGTTTGACTTGCATAGTAAGCTTTTCGGTAGCTCTTTCCACAGACTCCATGTTGTGCCGCATAGCCAAGGAAGTCGGCTTAGGACCAGTTGTCGGGGGTGAAGTGATGTTTGGCGGGACAAAGGTAGAGCCCGAGATAATAGACGTTCTGTTCCCAAGCTGCCTGAACTTGCGCAGTCCCTCGGGAACTTCACTTTGGCTAACAGAAGTGGCCTTGACACGCACACCGTGGCCCTCAAGCTGCGCTTTCTTGAACTCCTCCCTCTTGCGGTTAATGTCCTCCTTGAATTCATCGCGAATCTCTGATTTCTTGGGTCCGCCGGTAAAATTTAACCCATTCTTTCCTTGGAGAATGGTGTCCTTGAGAACGTCGGGGGCCACATAATTCTTGGTGGTAGTACGGCGCAAGCTGCCAACAACAGCCTTGAGATCGGCAGGAGCGCCCGAAATATCCGAGACAGAGGGAGACGTCTTCCGCGTCTTAAGCGTAGAACGGAAATCCAACTTGCCAGGAACCTCAGGCTTGGGCTTGCCGACAATATCAGCAGCCGAAGGACGGGTACCGGAAATAGTCATGGCGGCGGGACGAGTAATAATCGGTGCCTTGATCTCGTCGGAAACAACTGTCGATGTAGTCTTCTTGTGGGAGCCGGGTGGGCCGAAAGGGGAGGCAACAGTAGGAGGTGTATATACGCCGCGGAGTGGTGCAGGAGCGGCAGTTGACCCCATAGGAATATTGCGCATCAATCCACCAATCTTGACTTCGTGCTTGATAGCGGGACTCTTTGGTGTTTCCGCTTCAGGTTTTCCGCCAGTCTTGTGTGCTTTCGCTTTGTTGAGCTCTACCATCCACGCAGGTTGCGATAGTGACGGCGCGTGTTGTTTCTTTGGTGATTCGGGTTTGTTGAGTGCAGTTTCAAGCCAGCTTGCTTTCGTGGGACTCCAGCGTCGGGAATCCAAAGTCTTTGATGGACTGGTTGGTGGTGTGATCTTATCGCCGCTAGTATTCTGTCTTTCGAAACTGTTTTCGTCGTCTTCAGGGGCAATAGCTCCTGAAATTGTCGCAGAAGCGTACTGTTTCGCAACGTATTTGGGGTCAAAAATGGGGTCTGCAGGAGGCTTGATTGACGAAGTCGGTTCTACCTCCAACTCTTCTCTCTCGTCAAACCCCTGTCGCGACGAGGGCCTGGACTTGCTCGGGGAAACTGATCCCTCACGACTTAACATGGACATAGGGCGGCCACCAGTTCTGTGAGTCGCAATCGTCTCCGCACGGGCCAAGCCTCCGGGGGAAGTAACACTCCAACGCTTGACGCTGTCGTTGCGCTTCATCATTGCACTCTGCACAAAGCCACCCAAGCCCTTGGTAGGTGAGGTAGAACGGCCAGCAGCTGATTTTCCAGTTGGCGAACCAGTGGCAACACTGTCGAAGACTGGAGATGTCAAAGAAGATG
Source organism: Huntiella decipiens (assembly GCA_003032515.1). Taxonomy (NCBI): domain Eukaryota; kingdom Fungi; phylum Ascomycota; class Sordariomycetes; order Microascales; family Ceratocystidaceae; genus Huntiella; species Huntiella decipiens. Next base: position 80,855 of record NETU01000572.1, read on the forward strand.
GCGGGTCTAACTTAGGGGACGATGCCAAGTCTAGTGATGGCCCACTGCGGGACCCGAGGCGTTTTTGCGGAGATGTTTGCTCCTGGGCAAGCCCCGGGAGACCCTTCTTGAGGCCACTCATGTCGAGACGGTCATCATCCTCAACCTGTGAGCGACGATATGCTGGAGAGCCGACACCACGATCTGATGTTTGGCGAAACCAAGTTGGGTCCTTAGAGCCGAGGGCTTGCGCAATCTGGTCCTTAGTAAGAGTCTGATCGGGGGCGACTTCACTTCCTGTAGCAGTGCGAGACAGTGAGTTTTCCGTCGCCAAAACAGATAGTGGTCTGCTGCGGCGATCGCGCTTGTCCGGTGAATGTGAAAGAGCCCGGCGCTGCCATGAGGGCAATGTGGCGTCTCTAGAGGCCGTTCTGCTATGTGAAGGGACGGGGTCGGTGGCTCTGTCTTTGGTGATGGAATCGAGCGGGTCGTTCTCCTTAGAAAGCGACGACAGAGGAGCCGACGACTCCATTTTCTGAGAAGGTAAGTCGTATGGCTCGCTTGCTTGGCGCATTGTTGGTGACTCGAGTCTGGTGCTCTCCGTCAGGATATAGCTGGAACGTGAAGAAAGCGACGGAGTGCCAGCAGGTGAGGATTTTTGGGGTGAAATTGAACGGGCTCGTTCTAGAGAATCAAAAGCTAATTGTTAGCCAACTTTTTCGGTGATAATAGGATCTTAATAGCAAAGATACAAATGTGCGATGGGGTGAGATATTCTGAAAGTAGGGATAACAACACCACAAGTGCGATTTCACAGAATGTAAACAGAAACTTTCTATAGGTTCCACTACAAAAGCTTTGCGAGCAAAGAGGGGCGGAATAACTTTCTTGTGTGTAGTCAATGTAGATTGCGTAGTTGCTATAAGCGAAGTATAGAATGTGCGCCACTTGGCTTGGTGGTCGTTTGTTTGATGTTGCGCCTTCCTTTATTGACATCGCTGTGGTGGCCGGGAAACCATATGCAGTAAGGCCGCACAAGATCCGGTCTTTGTAAGATGGGGTAGACAACCGGGTCTCCCAGGCACCGTGTCTTGCATATAGCCTGTCGTAACAAGAGCTGGGGATATATATAGGGCAGCAACAGCATAGCAACATCGGAACCCGAAATTTGTCGAATTTCCATGTGACGGTATCATTCAATGGGTTGGCCTTGTGAACTCCACAAGACAAATACAGCACTACTGGCGTCTTTCGGATAGTAGCTTGATAAAGGCGGATCACATGTCCATATCTGGACTTGCTGACGCACATGAGTACTCTATCGCTTGTATGACGGCCCGTAAATAGGCGAGAAAAGTATGTCTTTAGGTCTAGATGGGTGTTTGATTTGGGAATGAAGACTTACCGGCTCTGCGGGCTGCTCGCTCGCTCCTCTCTTGCATGATTCGCTCTTCCAATTCCCGAGAACGGGCTTCTTCTTCTGGTATCCGGCTCCCCTTGAGTTCCTCCACTTGCTGAAGAAATTGTGATACGTCGTCGGACATGTTGAATATTGGTGTAGCGTCGGTAGTGAGGGGTATTAAGTAAAAGTTGGGTATATAGTCTATCAATGATGGATGTCGAGTATGAAGGCGGGGGTCAGTCAGGTTCTTGGTGCTAACGACCAACTAGGTATGTATTGGGTGGGAATGGTCGGCTGTGGTGGCGTCCGTCTATAAAATCCACAGTTGTCTAAATGGTCGATAATAGTTATTTTGTGTCAAAGAACGAGATGTCTGACTACTTAAAGCCAAACAATGTTCTAATGTGGTCGATCGCAGAGGACGGAGCGAGGACAATACGAGGAATTAACAACTCGTGCGAGGTGGAGCAAAAAGATAGCTTGTTAAAATAGCAGCTGTCCTAGCAGCACATAAGCAGCTAAGAAATCGGGCCAGGGGTCAAGGGCTGGCTTAGCCTCTCGATTGATGTCCTGAACACAAGTCAGGAAATGTGTGGCATGTGCTGAAAGTGCATGCAATGGGAGTGAATCAAGTCGATGGTAGGATCACCAAAGCATGACAGTTCATTCACAAACCCAACTCTCCCAAAGATGACCCTAAGCAGTAGTGGCGGGAAAGTGCGTAATTGGTTCTCTAACGAGACCACACACACCGCCTGGGTTGGCTTAATATGGGACGACTATTTATTTGCAGGCCGGAAGAATGGACTGTCGGTTTTTGGGCGGACGGGTCGATCTTGGTGGTCTGAATGGAACAGGAATGCGACTCGAGATATGTGAAACCACGGTAAAGAGCAAGGTCTCTGCCGAATGGATTTGTTGGTGAATTAAGGATTAAGACTATCAATAGTAAACAGTTCGCCGAGAATCAATCTTGGAAAACGAGCGATAAGATGCAAATGATGGTGGTAGGCCTCCAAACACTGGACGGACATCAATTCCAAAATCCAAGCCGAGATGAACAGAAATAGAAGAGGGATGAATATGAGGCAAAGTTTGATTCTGGCTTTTGACTGTTATGAAAGATGATAAAATTCCCGACTCGCGGTGTTGTCTGCGGCCCTCAATTTCCCCTGGGCCCGTGAAAGACTACGACGGCATGAGACAGAAGGTGGTTGAATGGACAAGGCAGGGTCATCCGTTGTTCGTGGGGTCGTCCCGGCAAGTGCCTCTTTTAACGACCAACCTGTTGGGATCTTGATGTGATTCTATGGCCAATTCACCAAACTAAGGGAACGCACGAGGCACACTTGTGATATTGAATGTTCATGCATCTGTTTGCCACACATTCTACTGCAAATACTAGGCATATTGTGATCTCTTGATTACTAACTGCCTTGGTGATTTAGGGAGAACTATCACCAAACTCATTCAGCCCTTTAGGGCCTTCAACCGCAATCCATGGTCTGCACTTCTCATCCCAGCGGCATACCCTCGTATCGAGGTCAGTAAGTTCTTGCGGAGGCTGGCCTTAATTATGACCGACAATTCAAGACGGTTCCATGCATTAAAATGGTTGGGCGGTCGTCCGGTCCCTAGTCGTTCAAGCCCGGCATTCCCGTGGGCAAATAGGGGGTCTTTACCAGGGCTGACTGACGACAGCTTGCACGGCTTCACAATGCATCTTACCCCAGAATCTTGCGTCCAAGGTTACCGGAAATTGGGATTATGGCGTGAACAGTTCAATAATGCGTTAGAATACTCCCATGATTGACTCCATAGGTTAATATGTATACGCTCAAATGTTCAGCGATTTTCCATATTTCATCCTGGAGTTGGTATCCTAGACATGATGGGATCGATTAAGTGTAACATTCTGATTCATGACAGCTCCGTGCGGGTCGGTGCCGTTAACCCTAGTCTAATACAAGAACAACCGCTGTTTAGCATCTTCGACCACCCAAGACAATCCCTCATTGAGATTTACGCCAGTCATTGCACTGCAACGCAAAATATGCCACTGATGTGACTTGATTTCATCCAATTTAAGGCCCTTTTCATGTGTTAGCCCACCGGAAGCAAAGAGAAAGACATTACTATAGATACACATACCTCGAAGATCTCATCTTCTGTCATGCAACCCTCAACATCAGTTTTGTTCGCAAAAACCAAAAGACTAGCACCACTCAATCTCTAAAAATGGTATCATAAGTACCGTAAAGTCAGAAAACTGTCTGGAATGGAGTACTGTTGACATGGAAATTCCTTCCGTCGTGAAGGTGTAAACAGCACACTGGAATGTGTTTTTCTCAGAAGCATTGCTTTGAAAACTAACCTCTTCTTGTAAAAGCTGATGGAGCTCTTCTTTGCAGTCTCGTATTCTGAGACGGTCTGTTGAATCAACCACCCAAATGAGAGCATCAGTTTGCTCAAAGTAGTTTCTCCAGTATGAACGTAGTGTTTTCTGACCACCGACATCCCCTACGTTACATGTTAGAGAGACTCAACCTACTGAATCGCACGTATGTAGCTTACAAATGTTCAAACGGTACCTGATGTATTACATGTCAGCATGGATCAGCTCATGAAGTTTGGTGATTGTCTCAAACATACCCTCCATAGTCAATAGTTTTGATGATGAATCCTAATGTTGGGCTGACGGTGTTGACATCTTCGTTCATAATTCTCTTGACAATTGTAGTTTTGCCCGAATTATCGAGGCCAAGCATGAGAACACGCATCTCCTTGTCCTTAAGACGAGCCTTGCGTAAGATGGAAAGCATTGTATCTTGGAGCTCGATTGCTTGTGAATGGAATGAATCTATATTTGTGGACAGTCTCCTTTTCAACGTTTTAAAGGTGATGATTTGTGCTGTTGATGTTGATCTATTTATACGTGTGTCACCATGTGCCTACTCCTTATTTAGAGTATTAGGAACACTCTTATATAACCCTATATACGCCATTTGTAACCCTACGGGTAAACGAGGTATCACACAACAGATCATGCTGAATGATAGACATTCTTGCGTAAAGTAATATGTTTTAAGGTGGCATGTTCATGGAGAGAATTGATGGGTATATGTTCGTGGTATGTCCATTTGTTATCATCAGTTTACTCCGATTGTTACAAGCGGGGTTCATCAATGTACCACATACAACCCGTTGTTTCACGAGACACAAGTTGAATCAAAAGGCAACCGGTGCACAGTATGTTCACCTTTACTCTAGGTTATATAGTGCGATATATCTACCTACTACCGCGAATGTAACTTGTTATCTGATGTTTCTATGAGGAGATAATGAACTATATCTTCTAAATGCGATCAGGTATATGTGAAAGGGTAACCAAAATCTTTATAGATTAGGAGGTTACTGCTCTAAGATGCTCTTGTATTCTGTGTGAACTATGATCATCAGTCACACATGACATCATTTACACAATCTGCCGTTTGGTGTAGCCTCCATTTTGTGAACCGGCGTGCTGTCCCGTCAGTCACATGCATTGCTTGGGTCTGTCATCATAATTTATGTTCATATGCCATTGTGATCCAGGAGAAATCTAGTGATGTTCTGAATAATTAGTGAGTTTCATTTCAATGTACTCTATTAAATGCCCGTGTAAGAAGTCTTCGGTGCAAAATAACGACACATACTTATGGAGAAACAAGATCGAAGTTTATAGACTGCTGACCTTCCGACACCAAACTACCCATTAATCTGTGGATGGTCGAACCACAGAGCGAGCATGATTGAGTTATAAAGTCCCAGAAAACTTAGCGTTACCACCTATAAACTTGATAGGAAAGTGGTCGCCTTTCAGTAGTTCGTTTGTAGTTAATTAATTGCAGGACCCTCAGAATAGCTCGCCGTAGTGAAACGAGGAAATACTTAGGTCGTATTTAGCTTGTGAATAGTTGAACTCTTGTCAATTCAGGTAATGAACTAGCACACGAAGTAAGAATAGTATGTATGATATAGACAACGGGAGTCTTCTTGCCTAGGTCTTCATATCAATTGTCATATGACCCTAGAAATTGCCTGTTGGAATTGTAACTAAATCCAACGTTCAAGATAATATAGCATTTATCCTAATGAAATGTACTGTCTAAGTACTTCAAGTACGTCAAACATTGATTCTTTATGAACACTCTGCTGGATAGGCTATCAATCTGTAAGAGAAGTCACACAGTATTACTTCTTTTATTCCAGTGTCGACTACGTACCAACATATATAATGTGAGCTTGATACACCGTTCAATTTGCACAGGTGTTTATCCAAATTCCTATGAGTATGTGTGTGTCTTCAATGTACACCGCCTATCACAATAAACTATCGAGTTGTTTCCTGATTTTGTATGAATCAACGTGATTACGACCGTCGTTCATTTTGCTAATATTATAGGCTCATAGATCAAAAGCCACCAGCAATATTACAACTATGTACATATATACATATGTATGTTGTAACTTGGCAGGAAGATGCGTACCTGTATCATGAACTATTGACAAAAACAGATCCGGGAGACCAATCTCAGTTTACACAAACTGTTGCAAAAGTGTATATATTGCGGCTAATGATCGGGTAATCTTGATTGTGTTGCACGGATGGTCCCGCATACTGCCGGTTGAAGAAAACAAGGTGGATTAGGGTTTCTTCTCTAAAAAACAATCCTATCATGATGACTGGTAATCAAGAACAATGATGACGAGAATGAAGATCTGTGTTGCATGTAGTTTTTGCAGTTTTAAACAAGAACCAATCCCCATAACAAAGTAATATGTCCCGTAATTTCAACTTGCCAATCAGTAACAACAAATTCATGGAGAAACAACATCCCATTGAGCTCATCCTACTAGCGGCAATTAGTTCCCTCGTCATAATTTTTTCTAGATCCTTTGATATCGCAACCAGGAAGGTCCAGCCAACGAGAAGGTGACTATTGTTCAGTTGTCTACCACTCCCGCCCACAATTACCCCGGAATTCCTTTTCAACGTCAGTTTGACAGCTACATAAAGAACTCGGTTTTTACGAATTCATTTTTTGTTCTTCGTGTATCATGTCTGCTTCTATTCCTGGTAACCGGGCGCTTCCCGAGTCCCGGTATGACTTGAACACCTACTGGGGCCGTGTCCGTCACGCTGCCGGCATCACTGATCCTCTGTAAGTTCAAGTCTGTCTGGCGAAGGTTATATTCACTTGCTGACGTTTGGTTATAGCACTCTTCTGGTTTCCAATGCCGGTTTGGAGAAGGCTAAGTCCGACCTGGCTGAGTACAAGCAAGGACGGGTGGCTGAGATGACCCCCGAGTTGTGGAAGGCTAAAAAGATTGTTGATTCTACTCTTCACCCTGGTATGTTATTGTCTAGAATTCGGTGATCTTTATGGTGTGAACATGCGGTGAGTCCATGTTGGTGACACACCACATGCACGCTACTACCGCGCACTCCGAAAGTTCCAAACTGGGAGTTACACTCACATAACCCGCATCGATACTAACAAGCGGCTAGACACTGGTGAGAAGATCTTCCTCCCCTTCCGCATGTCTTGCTTCGCTGTCTCCAACTTGGTCGTGACTACTGGTATGCTTCAGCCAAATCTCGGCGTGAGTTCCATCTTTCAATCCACCACATACAACACGACTCATCTAACATGAACACTATAGACTCTTGGCACTATCGGTTGGCAATGGGGTAACCAGTCTCTCAACGTAGCCATCAACAACGCCAACGCCAACAAGTCCAGCCCCCTCTCCTGGGCTCAGGTTGCTCAAGGCTACACTCTCGCCGTCGGTGCTTCTTGCTCCGTCGCCGTCGGTCTGAACAAGCTCGTGCCCCGCCTCAAGGTCGCTCCCTCCACCCGTGCCCTTCTTTCCCGTCTCGTGCCCTTCGCCGCCGTCGCCACTGCCGGTGCTCTCAACGTCTTCCTTATGCGCTCTGAGGAGATCCGCAACGGTATTGACGTCTACCCCGTTCTGACCCCCGCTGACAAGGCCAAACTTGCTGCTGAGGGTAAGAGTGAGAACGATGTTCCTTCCCTGGGTCGGTCGAAGAAGGCCGCCACTATCGCTGTTGCTGAGACTGCGGCTAGCAGAGTTTTCAATGCTTCGCCTATCATGGTGTTGCCCCCTCTTATTTTGATGAAGCTTCAGCAGACTGAGTGGTTGAAGCAGAGACCCCGGATGAACACTCCCATTAACCTGGGTTTGATTCTGGGTACCTCTTTGGCTGTGCTGCCTCTGGCTCTTGCCGTTTTCCCTCAGAGACAAAAGTTGTCTGCTGATAGCCTTGAGGCCGAGTTCCACGGCCGTGGTGGTGAGAATGGCCAGGTCGTTTTTAACCGTGGTATCTAAAAGATATCGAGGGGAAGTTGGAGCTGGTGTTATAGTACACAAAATTAAGGGTTATGAATCAAATGTTACATCAAAGGAAGTAATGAGATGCCATATGTATCAATGTGCACTTGCTGACGTTGCATTGTCGGCATCGTTGGGCTTAGAGGAGTAATGAATATTTTCGAAGCGGCTTGTACATCAAAGCCCAAATTACAGCCTACTTGTTGAAAACAGGCGGTGTATAGAAAGCTTTAATGGCCCAAGGAAAATACATATAATGAAAATCCAACGGGCCCAATCCACGAGTAACTAGGTGTGTGTACTTTATGAGAAGGCGTGCTTTCGTGTGAACAGTTGGGGAAGGCTGACGGAAATAGTCGTATAATATCGCAGTCTCTCTTTCCAATCCACTATGGCTACAGTGTATATATGTATATGTTGAAGCCTCAGTTACATGAGTCGAATTAAGAGCATGTCTTCATAGAAACAGAAAACAAATACTATTGAATGATCGTCATTGCTTGAGAATCTCGATATTAATCCTCAAGTCAAAGTATAGACCACCAAAAAACGGCATTATTAACCGCTCGTTTTTTTCGTCATTAGTCTCAGCCAGCGCTTCTCTTGAGAATAAACATTTTGAATGACAAGGGTTGTCGGTTAGCCGTCATGTGCGTTGGTTGCCATGGCGCCCGCCTTGACTACGAGTCTGAGATTTCCAGGAAGAGAAAGAGCGGGAAAATGAGAAAAGAACAGTGATCAAGGTATACAAGAAAAACTGACGATGAGACTTGTTATTGGGTTTGCTTTGCTTTGCTTAACATTTGACTGACGGCGCGTTTGATTATAAGGATGTATGTATGTTCAATATGGGATTGAGGAAGGGGTAGACTTCTGAGGCCAGCCATTTTTGTTCAAGTCGGTTAAGAAATCCGTCCCGCCATGTTAGTGGTGTCTGGGGAAATAGAAATTTCCAGATTCGAAGCTTGAACGGCAAGCCACAATGCCAACGAGACAGTATTTAAAATAGGTTCGTATCACTTTGATAATACGGAAGCACAAGTTGATGTATAGTACTTGCACACATATATGCTATAGATGGTCTTGGAATATAACAGTCTAGGAAGTAGATGGTTATTGCGATGCAGCTTATCCCGTATGTCTCGATGATGTTGTTAATGTCAATACATGGACACATTTATATACCCTATAAGACAATAACCCTTATAACGGCAATTATCCCAGAGAAGGAAGCTGGCAATCGTCATAGTCATCAAAGCCGAGCGTTATGTATGGAAAAATCCATCTCAATAAGCACAGAGATCAAGCACGGCCCTTACAGGCAAGCGCTGAAAAGACTGCAGTTTTCCGGGATTATTCACATGAGACGAGACGAGACGTGATGTGAATCGTAGCAAAGGTATCAATAGCATGAAGAAATACCAAATTACAGGACAATTATGGATAATTGGCGATGGGAAAGAAACCCAAAAGAAGATAGAGACGTACATATATTTCATCACATGAATGTATCGGGTAGTCGCAGTTGAAGTGTTCCCGTGTGCCCATCTTAAATGGAAATCATATGCGGGTTTTGTGCATTCAAGACAGGCGTTTTTAGGCCTGTGCCGTTTGGGGAACGAATGAACGAATGATTTCCAACTTGGGCGATTATGAGTGGATAGGGCGAATTTTAGGAGAGCAAAGGAGGGGAATGCACGACGTCTGAAGCGGGGAAAGCATAATGAGGCAATAAGAACGATTCAGACTTGATGTACATCTGTACATAGTAGACATATATAAGTTGACACAATGTACTGTACTGAGCTACGTTTGTTCGGTGTTGTACTCGCTTGGCTTGGAAAGTTGCAGCAAAATTGTGGTTGGATTCTCACTGATATTGGTGTGGTGACCCCATCAAAGGGCAGGGAATCGATTCCTCATGATGCAGCTACAGCCTGGTAAGTGCTTTGCTTGTTAGTTGATTATTGGAGTTGAGGAGCCGATTTTGGGGTGTTGGCGATGTCTCTTTGTAGTGTTGCAGAGATGAACGAGGGTCAAGTAAAGTCTCAGGCAAATTAACTTGGCTATTGAGGCGAGCAGATGAAAGGGAACTGACGAAGATTATGAAGTTTACGTAGAGATAGTACATACATATTAGATTACAAAACAAAGAATTCAAAATGGAACCTGGTGAGATAAGCCCGACGCGGCATCTTCCTTCAAGGATCTTGTTTGTATGAATGCGCACAAATGGGAATGATGTCTATGAGGATTGAATGATGCTTTGCCACTGAGAAGCAGTAAAGCTGACATTCCAAGAAACCCAAACGTCATAAGGTCACAAAGAAAGGACGGGTTAGGCAATTTGATTGAAAAAGTTGATGTTAGGTTTCTGAGGAATGTACTTCTCTGCCTTGTCATCCGGAAATCTTGGTGTCGCCAGAGTTCGGTGGGTGGTAACAATGATAGGTCGCCATTGAGGAACATGGACCAACTTTCTGTGACTGCAGAATGTGTTTTTTTTTTACCTGCCGTTGGAGGAAATAACCATGATAGGATATCAAACGAGCGTCGATCTTATGATATTGAGAGTGCGTCATAGCATATGTATATATGTACATACATACATATGTATGTATGTATTTACATGATCAAGTAATAATTTAAGAGAGGACAGTAACAACACTCACTTGACATAATCTGGTCAAGCAAGTTAGCGTCACAGAATACGTTTGCCCGCATACATACACAAGATATACACAGTGTACAACAAGCTAGAGATCAGAAACACCTTGTCCAGCCCAAGAAAAAAAAAGTAAAACAAGAAATTCCCAAAATGCCTGACTGCATGACCCGACGATAGAAGGATGGTTCTGCTTCGTCACGATACTTCCGTCTTCTCCCTAACCATACTCAGGAAACACAAGCGAGACTGGGCCATAGGTGACCCCCTCGTCTTTTTCGGCTGTTTAGACTTGATATAGACGTGATCGCAAAGCCAAACATCATCGCTGTCGCTAGTTGCTACTAGCTGCTCATAAGCTAAGCGTGCATGGAAATCCACGGAAAGGAGGAAAGCTCGATGCTAGTTTTTTGTTGCCATGAACTGTAAAAAAATCTCTTTGCAGCTTCTTTCTCCACTGCTGTTGTGACGACAAGTAACCTGTTTGAACACTCACTGATCACTATTCACACCCACACCACGGAACATAGTGACCCCGATCCAGAAGTGTCGTTGGCTCTGCCGTCAGTCTGTTTCGCAATAGTCTGCTACTAGCGGCCTTGATGTCCTAGACCAGCCTGTTGGCGTGCCAAACTTTGCGCAAGGCTTGACAAGAGTAAGAAAAGGGCTATATTCAAGACCAACAATTGTCGCTTCATGCCGTCTTCAATAACAGCTAAAGCCTGGTAATTCTTCTTCTTTTCTCAGTGCCCCAGCCATTCTCACTTGAACGACCCAACACAACCTTTGACCACACACAATACACCAGCACACGAACACGGTTTGACGACGAGCCGAACAAGTTGGCGTTACAGGCCCCCCTTAGCAAAAGCACACGACGAGCCACCACCCTTAAGCCAAAAGCACTGCCATTAGCTGGCATATCCTTCTCGCCCCCCCCCCCAGGAGAAGCCAATACACCGACTTGGAACAAAA
>NETU01000572.1:92326-159860 GCA_003032515.1 Huntiella decipiens
CGACGTGCTGAAAATTTGCCCGTCCGCCATTATTCTCCTGCTCAATCTCTTTGAAGTGTCGATTTTTACCTTACGAGACGATATCAGACGGCCAGATCAGCTCGTTCGACGACAGAGTCCGTCTCTTCCGCCCAACCGCGCAAAACAGCGGTCCTTCCCAGCTCGAGAAATGTCCACACCTACAGCGGCTTCGGCCACGGCTACCACCTTGCCTCACTATCATCCGCATCACTACCCACCAGCACCAGCACCAGCAACCGCCTATTCGCATTCTTACGGCCAACCGACAACACCGCTATCTCCGCGCACACAGGACTTGACCCCGACTCTTTCCGACGACCAACAAATGTCACAAAACTCTGATCCAAACGCCAAATATTCATCGCCAAACTACCAGCAAGTTGCTGCTGCCCGTCGTGGTCCATCAACTTACCAGCCGCATCATTACACTCGGCTTGCCGCGTCTTCTTCTTCTGGTGTCGCCAACGCTACAGATTTAGGGCTCTCCGCCACTGAAATCAGTGCACCGGCACCTGCAGGCTCTGGCGTTTCAGGCACTGTAGCCCATTCTCTTGGTGGTGTTCTCTCGCAGGGTGCCCCACGCTCCTCACCAGCGCAACAGGCGTCTGCAGCTATAATTACAGAGGGTGCGAGCGCTAGAGCTAGCGCGAAAAGTGGCTATTCTGCCGCTGGCTCAGTTGAGCGCTCCGCTAATAACACTTCTGAAAACGCTCACATCATAGGTGCCCCAACCACTGGCGCCGCTAATGCACCAACACAGCCAGTCTCTGCCTCTAATTCTCTTGTAACCCCCGCCAGCTCTGCGTCCACCTCGTTCTCTCACTCTCAATCGCACGCTGTTACCGGTACCCACGATAGTACGCGCTCAACCTCAAACAGCACCGTCATCTCTGCTGCCGGCTATCCGTCAACGTCGTCAAATTTACCGCCTGCGACAACCCTGCCCAGCCTGAAGCCAAATACCCATAACCACGGCCAAACTCATCAACACCCGACCGCTGGCAGCGCGATTTCTGCGGTCGCCACGACAGCCTCGCCTTCGTCTTCACTTCCTCACCCGCTATCTTCGCGCCTACCACCGCCATTTTCACCCTACGCGAGCGGCTATCCTGTTCAGCCTCACGTCGATCAACACCAAAATCCAGAGGGAAAACGTTCTGTCTATCCCCACGACTCGTACGACTACGATCAATCACAGCCCGGTCATCACCATCAACAACCCGGCCCGACCCAGGCCCAGACCCAGGCTCGTTACTCTCATAGTTCATCCTTACAGTCGCCGGTTCACTACCCGGGCACCCACGTCTCACAACACGCTGGACAACCGTCGCCTCGATTGCCACCACTGTCGCAGTCGCAGCACCAGTCGCAGTATTCGTCGCACCAAGCTCAGCACGCACACAACTTTGGAGCTGTCAGGCTACCATTGCTGTCTCCAGCAGCGCATCAACAACAACCGCCATTGCAACCGCAGGGCAATTATTTGCTCTATCATCACCAATCGGCCCAGTTGCAGCGCCCGCATCGCCCGTCGCCATTAACCAACATTGCGCACAGTTCTACTTCCGGAGCTCACTACCCAGCGCAGACGTCAGCCGTGTCCACACCAGTTGCTTCGTCCGCAGCTGTTGTAACATTGCCACCGTTATCTGCTTTACCGGCTGTTCCGCCAATCTCGGCACACGGCCACGCTTCTTCCCATCATCGTTATCCGGGTGTTCTTCCTCCGCTGGTCGCAACTCCAACTGGTGCTTCACCGGTAGAACACGGTTCTTTTACACCAATTGCTGCTCGTCGATCATCCAACATGGTCACTACTACACACCAATCCCCGCAAGGGCCTTTGAATGGTCAGTCATCATCTGCTCGTAAGAGAAGACGTTCCCGTGACCAGCCCGATTGGGATAACTTCTATAAGAATGGTCTACCAAAGGAAATTATTGTGATTGATGATTCCCCGGAGCCATCGGCTGTAGCGTCTAACACACCGTCTGCCGTCGTTTACATGCCTCCGGTTTCGACTCCAAATCAACCCACATCAGCCAAACGTAGACGGCCACATGACGAAGAGGAATATGACGCATTATCCCATAACACTAAGCATTCTGCATCACATACGGCTACTCCTCGTATTAACGGTGGAAGTATGGGATATGTCCATCCTCCACCTGCACCGGAAGCGGATACCACGCCGTCTTCGTACAAGCGGAGGCGCACTCGTGGCCAGTTGAGCGAGGCGCGTCTCAGGGAGACAGCAGAATACTTGCATGATAGTGCAATGATGACCTATGTTCCTCCGCCCTTCCCACCCAAGAAGGCTCCTGACGTCAATATCAGAGTAGTCAACGATGTAAGTACAGGAATAAAATGCATTGACATCTATTCACTAACAAACTCTTGTAGCAATATCATCGTGGACACAAGGTGGATGATGACGATGGTCATTACATTGTCGTCCCAGACGGAGACTTGACAGAAAGGTATAAAATTGTCAAATTGCTCGGCCAGGGAACTTTTGGAAAGGTTGTCCAGGCCCGGGACAACAGACGCAACAAAATGGTTGCCATCAAGATCATCAGATCAGTCCAGAAGTACCGCGACGCTAGTAAGATAGAACTTCGGGTACTGGCTACCCTCAAGGCAAATGATGAGGAGAATCGCAATCGGTGCATTCATTTGCGCGACTGCTTTGATTTCCGGAACCACATTTGCATTGTGATGGATTTGCTGGGTCAGAGTGTTTTCGATTTTCTTAAAGGGAACAACTTTGTGCCTTTCCCCAACAGTCAGATCCAAAGTTTCGCTCGTCAATTACTGACAAGTGTTGCTTGTAAGTATCCCATTTTCTTTCGTTGCGGGCTCCATTGAGTATTAACTTTTCAACTAGTTTTGCATGACTTGAACCTTATTCACACTGATCTCAAACCAGAGAACATTTTGCTTTGTGATCCAACCTATCAAACGTTCACATACAACCGCAAAATTCCGTCTGCCTCCAACAATGTCTCCAGACAAGCTCATCAGAGGCGTGTTCTTTTGGACACAGAAATCCGACTTATTGATTTTGGTTCGGCGACGTTCCAAGATGAATACCACTCTTCTGTTGTCAGTACTAGACACTACCGCGCACCGGAGATTATCCTTGGACTTGGTTGGTCCTATCCCTGTGATATTTGGAGTATTGGATGTATTCTCGTTGAGTTCTTCACCGGAGACGCACTGTTCCAGACTCATGATAACCTCGAGCATCTCGCTATGATGGAAGCCGTTGTGGACTCTCGAATCGACACAAATCTAGTGCAGATGGTAAATCGGAATTCTATGAGAAACAACGTCCCTGGTGGTCAACCATCACGGTAAGTCACTGAAGCCTTGCAGGTATAAACCAACTCATTACTAATTATGACTCTAGATTCTTCAAGCGCCTTAGACTTGACTTTCCCAACAGCGAGACCAACAGGTCGTCTCGCCGCTTTGTAAAGGCCATGAAGAAGCTTGATGTAAGTTACCCCACTCTGTTTTTCCAAACTAAACACCATATTAACTTGCTCTTCAGGACATCATCCCCACAACTTCTCCTTTCTTGGCGTTGTTCCTTGACTTGTTGAAGAAGATCTTTGTTTACAACCCTAACAACCGCATCACGGCCCAGGACGCCTTGAAGCACCCGTGGTTCCGTGAGCAGCCTGGTCCTGATGATGGTACCGAAGCTCTCAAAATCAGAGCTGAGAGATTGCGGCCAACACCGACCACCCCCCAGTTACAGTATCTGGACGGACGTTCTGTGGCCACGATAAGAAATTAGCTGGAATTTACGAAAAAAAATGTTGAGAGGCAGATTCTGGGATGTTTGGTGTTCACTATAACAGACGCATGTCATGGGATTGTATTGGCGTTAATGGGGCTGTTTTGCGTATTTCGGGGTTTTTGGATAGCACGGCATGATGTTCATGGCATTGTATGAAAGGGACGAATCGTATTGATCGAGGTTGCAGTTAGGATGGGAACCGAGTAGTTGGTGGCTGTCGATATGAGTCGTCATCCTTATCATGTTTTGTGTGCCTTTTAGTAAGCGGGTGGCGTTTTTTGGTTATACTCTTCTCTTTGTTCTCTTGTTTTCCGTTCCTACTCGACTCTTTCCGTCAGTATCCTCTTTACTTCTTCACTCTCGGCACTTGTTTATTTAATGAAGGGTTGAGCCTTCTTTGGTACTTTGTACAATTTGTTATATATCACGCATGACTTTGGTACATGTGACGTGCCGAGCAAGTAGCGGGATTATGTGGAATGTTGTTCCTTTTTAGAAAAGGGTCTGTATGAGCTAGCAACGGCTGTTTACATAAAAGTTCTATTCGGGCGTTTGGTGGTTTGCCTTTTGGAGCGCCGTGGGAGTTGAATATCACGGTGCTTTGCTTTCTTATGAGAAATGACTTGGCGATGTCTTTTTGGGCTTGATTGCATAATATGCTTGGATTTTTGGTTTAGTAATATCATTTGACAAGATGCCTCTTGTGATCTATATGGGGCTTTTACTCTTTTACTTCATCATCCCGTCATCCTTCTTTTCCTTGATTATGTGCTCCTTCCCGATAGCTGCTTATTGAGCCTCCGATGTCTTTTGCACCTCCTGAACCTTTTCCTCGTTCTTCTCACTCTTTCCTTTAACCCACTTCTTCTTGACAGTCTTCTCCTTCTTCTCTTGTAATTCCTTTGTCTTCAACTCCTTCTCCTTCTCCTTGACTTCGTCACCTTCACCCTCAACAGCCTGAAGATACTTCATGATTGCCGGCGCAAACTCAGCGGCGTGTTGGAACTCGCCAATCTTTATTCTCATGTGGTCACTTCCCATTAGCACGATTCTCTTGGAATCCAGCACTCTCCGCTCCCTTTCGTCCGCGTTTAACCCCTCCAGGCTCTGTTCAGTCTCGGTAGTCTCTGCTTTGGTGGCTGGTAACTTGGCGTATCTTTGGGAGAAATGGGTGAGGATGAGACGTCTAGCGCGCATTTTACTAGCGACACTTAAGGCTTCACCCATGGTGCTGTGTTTCTTGGCGATGGCGTCGCTGCGCTTGTCATCTTCAAATGTGCATTCGTGGATGAGAACCGTCGAACCACGACCAATGGCGGCAAAGTTGTCGCTGGGTCGGCAGTCTCCGGAGAAACTGATCTTTAAGCCGGATGGCCAGGTGAAGACACCGGCATGGGCGTCCTTGCAGTGGTTAACTGAGACGTACTGTGCAGATGTCAGACCGGACGGGTGGCCTGGCTCGAAGTGGTCGTGGTAGTCACGACTGTTGGCGAAGAGACCGGAGTAGACGATACGTGAGAGATCCAGACCACAAGCGGTGGCGTATTCCATGAGGAACTGGCGCATGAACTCGGTGCAACCCAGAGTCAGGATTGGTGGGTTGGGAAGAGTAGCAGTTACAGAAACCCAGTTCTCGAGAACAGTAGCAAGACCAAGGTGGTGATCAGCGTGCAGGTGAGAAATGAAAATGAGCTTCATGTTGGCCAGGATATCATCAGTCTCCTTGTTACCAAACAACCGACGCATCTGGCCAAGAGTACTCTCGCCGCAATCCAACAGGTAGTTACCAACACCTGGAACACGGATAAGATTGGCTGAGACATTACGGTACTTGGAGGGCACACTGGAACCGGTACCGAGGGTGATGATTTCGGCATCGCGGTTGGGAATATCAGCCTCATCGGCGTCAACCTTGGCCTGGAACTCTGGCGACTCGGTGAGTTTCTTTGCATCTGCGGCGGCCTGGAAGATTTCAGGGCTGATTTGGGCAGTGCGAGAGAGAAGATCAGGGAAGGGAACAATGTTTTCAGGCTTCTCTTGTAAACGGGGCATGGTGATAACTCTCCAGCCAACACGTCCGACGGTGTATAATGGGTTAGCCTTCTCGGGGCTCGCAGCATCAACAATGGTAGGAACCTCGGCGGACACGGTGTTGTCGAATTTGAGGAGGTTGTAGCGAGCGGGATCAAGACTGTGAAGAGCCGAGACGATGCATCCGTGGGACTCAAAAGCCATCATGTTGGGCGAAACATCCGCAGCACAGACGATATGTTTAAGATGTCTGTTCTCGCGCATGAAGCGCTGGATGTTGGGGTTTGTCGACAGACCAGGAGGAAGAAGCCAGTAGACAAGACTAACACCCTTCATAATCTCAGCATTGCGAAGCTCAGGACGAGTGAGGAACGACTCAAGGTAGCTGGCATCGGGGATATCCACAACCATGAAGCCTTGGCCGGGGAGAGATTCTTCCATTACCATGTCGGGGGTAATAGTCTTACCCTCGAGCTCGATGGACTTGCCAGCGGTAAGTATCCTGAACATGGTGTTGGGAATGTTCAGGGCTTTGGCCTTCTCAATGAGGAACTTGCCGCGGCGGCCATGGTTCTTGGCAATGTAGCACATGGCCTGGCCGGAGTTAGATGGCGCAGGCAGGGAAGAAGTACGAGTCGAAGGCCACGGTTCGCGAACAAGAACCTCCACGTTGGGAATACCAACATTGTCGCCCGTTGGACTAGGCTTAGGACCAGAGTATAGTCTAATAACACCATCGTCTCCCTTTTGGAACATCTTGGCAGGAAGAACCACATCGTGAAGCATTGTAGGAACAAGCTTATCCATACGCCAGTCCGAGTTGAACATGTTCTCAACGACCGCACTTAAAGTTTCCTTGTCACGGATACGCTGCTCGCGAGACTCCGAGGTTTCCTCACTCTTCGTAGAGGCCGGGGAAGCCGGGGTACCATCGTGTCGCCGCTTGTTTGACTTGGGGTAGATGGGGAGCTTCCAGATGTTGAGGCAATCGTCTTTGATATCGGGGGTGGCGAGATCTTCCTGCTCGAGACGTGGGTCATCGATCGTTTCGATGGTTTTAAAGGGAATGCCGGTACGGAAAATGAAGCTACGGGCGGTAGCCATCAGGTAGGAAAGGTTATCAGCACCATGCATGTGGAGGTGCTCAGTCAAATTGATATCCAGTTCCTTGCGACCCTTGGATTTGCGGACTTCATTTTGGATCTGCATGGCATCACGGGTACTGTTGATGGTATCCGCCAAAGTCATCACCATACCCATCATACCACCGATCGTCGACCAAGAAGGCTTTCCCGTGACAAAGAACTGTTCCAACGTCGCACCATGGTATTTCCGCTGGTTGATGACCCGCTGCGTCCCCTCTGACAACCGACCAAACAAGTACCGGCGCTTATCAAAATGCACGAACAGACAGGCACCCGGCGTATCAGCCGTCTGCGTGCTGACGATATCCACGTGTGACGTCATGTAATTATCGCGTTGGGCGGAAGCCCGTTTTTCCGCTTTGGCCTCGATAGTTTTGCGATAATGATGCGCTCCAAGACTGCGATTTTTCGGCTTATCGACTAGGACGCTTGTTTTCTGTTCAAGGTGATTTTGTTTATGAGAGATGAGAAAAACGGTATTCGGCGAGAAAATCTTTGACCAGAAATTCGGCTGGACGGCGAAAATCTGTCCCTCTTCAAGACCGAAGCTCTTGGCGTCAATAGCAACGGATCTGGGAAAGATGGTTTTCAAATCGTTCCCTGGTTGTTCGGGCGTACTACGGGATCGGGATCGGGATCGTGGTTTTGTGTTGAATAATCGGGATGAAGAAAGTGCCGGGGAAAGTCTTGCTGGGATGCGAGTGCGTTGAAGAGTTGATGTTGCGATATGTCGGGAAACAGAAGATAAGATACGACTGCTAAGCATTTGAAAAGGAAAGATGGAGGCCAGGATATGCCCCGGCGGTTAAGCTTCGTCTTAGAAATTGCCCCGATGTGGCGATGGGCGGAGAATGCTATGGCGCTTGCATGTAGAGTTTGCTTTGGTGTCAATGATGTTCTATGACGTCTGGAAAATTTCCACATTCGGAAGCGTATCGCACGTGAGGATAAGCGGAGGGGTTAGAACTAAGCGGAACTAGGGTTCCAACTCATTTAAGCGATTTATTCGTTGTGCTATTGGCGTCTTTGTTAGGCGGAATCACATGTTGAAAGAACCCCCTCGACGAGTACTAGTTTTTGGTGATGTCATCTTTCAAAAACCTCCCCAAGTTATTGAACATGAGTAAAATGTGTTGACTCCCTATGGTTCTTGTTGAGGCCAAAAGTCCAACATAGCCCGTAAGCAGAACAGTCAGCTTGTGATTTATTGTTGAATTTTTCAAGGTTTACCAGCACGTCGGCCAGCCAATTTTGCGGATCAAGAGTCATAAGTTCTGCTTGCAGGCTTCTCTATCACATACGACCATAGCCTGCGGAAAATACGGGGTCCCGTCTGCTCCCCCATAGTCAAGCCGCAGAGCGCTGGTTTAGTAGTACGGTGGGTGACCACGTGCGAATACCCGGTGTTGTATGTCTTTTTGCATCAATTTTTGCCTGTTGGTAGTCGTGATGTGTGTAAGTCAGGGATCGACAAACAAGCTGCAGGATGCGGAAGTACATATGGATGAGGGCTGTGCTGCTTTTGCCTTTTTTGTTTTGACAGCACAGCCACAAGAAATATTAACACAATTTGCAATAAGCTTGCATATGACTGTACGGATGTGCTGATGGATTCATTTGTTTTAATAAAAAGAAAAAAAAACATTTCAATCATGGGACCGTTTCTATGTACGGTATCAAAGCAGGAAATTCAAAAAAGAAACAAGAAACTGGCGCAAACAAACAAAAGACTATAGGAAATCCGACGGTGTGTGCTTGTCATCATTGCATGGACATACCAATCTTATTTGTATACCCTGTATCTCAAAAGCAACCCATGTGCCCATCATTCGGGTTCATCCCGTTAGGTGAGTAAGGATACGCTGATGTCATCACCACGACTGGCGACTCGACTGTTAAATTCCTAGGCGGGATAGGCGAACTAGCCGGGTATCCATAACCTTCTGCGAAATTCATCTGGCGTTGCGGAGACATGGCGAGGAACGGGCTCTGTGGTGTAGTCGGTAGTGTAGGGCAAGTTTGAATGCCAGACACATGAGATTGTGTTGGAATCTGGAGAGAAGGGTAGCCCCGACGGGCAGGTGGATGCGCTGGCGGGAATAATAGATGATCGTTGAATTCAGGGTTATCGTTGGGCTGGGGTATCGATGTAGAGTAAGGAGAAGGCGGCATGGTCGGAGCCGTCATAGTGATAGGGCTGCGGAGATGAGCTACCATGGCTTGCTCGACCTGTAGACTGGGAGTATAGGGTGACGCAGATCCCGCCTTAACTACTCGATTATTGACGTTGAGAGTATTGCTGTATTTGCTTTGTCTGGGACGAGTCATGGGTGGTTGTGCCGACACGGCTCTCCTACCTGGCATAGAGCCATTTCGTTGTGTGAAAGGACTCGCATGTCTTGATAGGGGGCGGACACCGGGACTGTGGCCCCTGTTCGCAGACATCCGCGGAGGCTTCTTAGTTTCAACAATCTGTCGACGAATCTCTTGCTGGCCGTGTTGAAGACCAATAGTCTCGAGAACCTGCACACGAATGCTTTCAAGGGTTGCTGCATCGAAGTATTGTTGGCCTCTGGCATTCATGATGGGTGTCATGATGGAGGACAAAGATGACAGGGTGAGTCTGTCCCGTGCCACCTCTGTAAACTCCTCGATGATGACAGGATAAGGGAATGAGATGTCCGTGTCAGCAGGGAGTTTGCAGTTGAAAATGACCTGGACCATCTCATTGTACCGGTCTAGGTCTGTGCTGACTGACATGCGCTGGGACAATTTAGCCTTGTAGAGCGAATCATCACAATATCCCGGCGGCTTCTGAAAAGACTTTATACAGTCCCGAGAATTGTGCGAGAGCAGAGCAGTCTTGGTGGAGAAATCTTGGTGGCAGTTTTTACACCAGTTTAGGTGTGAGCGAAAAATGTGCTGTTTAACGCGAGAAAACTGGTCATGGTGATGGTCCCGACAAGAATGGTACCGAACCGGGTCAAACATGTAATACGGGCAAAGAAAAAAGAGGCGGGTGGGGCTAGTGGTAGGACTACCATAATCCTCATAGCTCTGGTCTTCAGCTTCGGTGTCATCATCGTTGGTGACGTTGAGGTAAAATTGATTGTTGTTTGGGAATCCTCGGTTGTCAACTGGACTTGGCGTGCGTACCCCATCGGGATGAGGGCTATTCAATGCCGGAAAAGAATCATTATCCATAGGAAAGTTCGGGAAGCCTTGGCTATTGTTTGGTGTTTGTTGATTATAGGAACCCGCTGTAGTGGTTAGTTACAATGCGCCATACAAGGATTAGGGTGACAAGCATTTACCAGAGACTTGGCCTTCGCGCATCATGGTCAAGATTTCCCCCATATCAGCATCGTTCACGTAAGGAACACCGGTAAGTTGGTCCATGATTGCAATGCTTCTCGTGTCCGCGTATTCGTTATGGCTGAGGAACGGCTGTGGATTCGTATTGTGGCGTTAGGCAGTAAGAAGAATAAAAATATGTCAACATGGAGATGACTATATGTATTTAAATATATATGATGTCAGACGTGATGATCTGAAAGTGGTCATAACGGGGAAACTTTACTAAAACCCCCGGGACTGTCTCCGTTAAAAAGAAAGCAATCTATATACTATGGGTTCGTTTGTGGATGTTGATAGAAATGACAGCCGACGTACAATATGGATTGTGGCTCAGACTTGTCCATTGGGAAGAACCACACAAGGCATTTCGTGATATCACAATATATGTACCTATTCAGCCCGAATAAAGCCTTGCGGGCTGTACACTTTCTACATTGTGTTGAGAACATAAACTTATAAAGCACTTTTCTGTCAGCTCCGTGAACAGGGAAGTCCAGAACCTATTAACCCCATAGTTTTCCGCTGCATAACGGTGAGTATTAAGAAACGCCCGGCGCACAAACCGCATGCAGTCAGAATTTCGCTAGCCACTGCGCTGTTGGAGACCTCTACGACGGACCAAGGAGCAAAAGGCAAATAGGCGCTGTCAGGGGTCGCCAAAAAAAAGGCGACGCTGATAAAGCACGCCTTTTTTTTGTAATGTCCTAGTGGAAGAAGCCCCGCTCGCTTTTCATCTAAGTCATGTGTGCATTTCAAAAGGTGCATGAACACATGTACATATGTACAGATGGACAAACATATGTATATACATACATTAAATTATCGAGAGCCAAACATCATCGCATTAAGTGTGTGCAGCTGTCACACAGATTTCAAGTGTAACAACATTATCTTGGTTTATCCTTATCAACTTTCATTGTTTCGCAACCGACTTCAATTGAACTAACTAAAACGAGACAAAATCTCATAGATTCCATGAACTAATAACTCGATTTAAAAACGTAAATCCACACGTAACCGACTATGGTGTGGTATGGACATCCATTGTTTGCATCAGTTCGTCGCCTGGCGGACAATTTTCCCTTTTCCATGATAATTCTTCCCGTGTTCTTTCACCTCATTCTTAATCGCTTCAGCAATTTTCTCAATTCGGCTGCTATCAGGTGGATTTCTAGAACCACTTCCAGCCAAATCACTACGACGAGGGGGCAGTACAGCAGCAGAATCAGCTTGGGTTTCAAGGGATTTGAGAACCGCCTTCAACTGTGGATCGACAAAGTGTGATATGTCAGATGCATTGGCGGTAGTTCCCGAAGTCAACGACGGCAGTAATAAAGGAGGCTCCGGAGGTGTGGTTACGGGCGGGACGGACGCTTCAAGCACTTGTTTCAATGTACCCAGCCCCAGAGAAGAAGTTCCCTTTACTGGGCCGGGTGTCGTATTTGCAGATGCGTTCGAGATTCCTTGACTTTGGGTGTCGGGTGGATCAACCGGAATTTCTAGGTGGTCTCCAAAGGCTTTAGTTTTCAAAGATGCGGGGATTTCAGATAGTAAACGGTCTTGGACGCTACGCCGAATATCATCCGGGATATACTCGCGCCAGATTATACCGTCTATCTTAGCGGGTTCATATGAGAAATCGTAACGAATCTCATATCCCGAATAAGGGAGGTAAGGATCTTTCCGAGTATCGTGACCGGCCAGTGAACAGCGGATCCCTTCCCGGTTCCCGCAGTCTGAGCCTTTTATCATCGCGTCACAAACTTGGCGAGCATACAAAGGTTGTGTTTCTGTACGACGCCGATGCCCCTTTGTACCCATAACATTGGGGAAGCGGCCTGGTTCTGACTCCCACTTCGTTCTGACAAAAATGTCCGGGTGACTAAGAAGCTGAGACCTAACTACAAATGGAATGTCACAATAGGATACTCTAGGCTTGTCGGGGCAGAAGGCCTCATGAGCTCTTAACCAAACGTCATGTGTGTTATACCACATCGAAACGAGTTCTTTGGAATCACTCATGCTCAGGTTAAATTCTTTGTTGAAGTCCTGAAGTTTTCCATCGTTTCCCTCAATCAAGATTGTTCCGAGGTCGTCGAGTTTCTTCTTGGGAATACCCTTAACGGCGGGCATAGATGCGACAAACTCCTTGAACCGTTTTGTGCCATTCCCCTTGAACCACTTGCTTTGAATGTCAACATCTTTATCTCGAGTAAATGCTTTATTGGGGCGGCGGGAGGGTTCTTCTTGTCTCTTGCGCCATTCGCATTTATGATTATTGGGATGGGAATCTTTTGCCGTGGGGAATTTCCAGGTGCAAAATTTGTCTTGGCTGCTTTCTGGTGTGGGATGTTGACCGCATGTGCCTTTTTGGGTGGGAGGTACACAGCATTTCTTGCGTTTGCTGCCAGGTGGTACGCAATCGCTACCACATTCGACGTAGTGGTTCCGCGTCATATGCTGTTTAAGCGCTGCCTCCGTTGAAAGATTGGCCTTGATACACTCGTTGAACGTGGAGAGCTGTCTGCCGTATTGAAACGCCATGGGGCACATCATTGTCAACTCGGAAGGATCGGTCGGTCCTCCAGTAGCGACATTCTCGTTGGAAGGTTCGTCCTGGTCACTATTGTCGGTCTCATCTTCATCGCCTGCGGCGTTGTCGTCGTGATTGTTGATATTCCTTAAATCGGACTTCGACTTGCCGGCCGCGTTTGTTTGAGTCCGCCGTCCATTATAATCATTCTTTTGTCTTTTAGCAGACGGGTCGGAACTGTCGGACTTATCCCCGCGTGGACGTTTCCCGGAGGTATATTCGCCAATAGTAACGATGATTGAGACGAGGTCTGTGGGTATCATCCAACGCAAAAGGTTATAGAGCCTGTACAACACAGTATATAGACACCCTAAAACTCCAGTATAATAGAAAGTCTCCGGGGCCCATGGGTCTAACGAGGTACCAGTTTCTGGCAAGCAATTGTAGGTTACATCTTTATCCACGATCGTTAGTTTCCTGTCTGATATTCTGTCGTGGTTATCGTTTACTCACAATGGCGGATATTCTCACGCATTCGTTCCAAGGTGTTTGGGTTGTGACCGAAATGGCCAGTAGAGTTATCCACTGGCATTTTTGCTCCCAGATGCGAAAATAAGTGAGAAAAAATGGAAATATAGTGGGAAGAAACAAGGTGGGATTGTTTGAAACAACAAAATTCAAAGTCACATTATATATTATATCGGGTGGATCACACGATACTTTTATGTACATACAACTACAAATATATAGTAGTGCAATAATAGGCAATATGCGATTATGTCTTCGGTGAAGACTGATCCATGGAGGCCCAATACAAATAGGCGTTGCCTTTATTACACCGTCAAAAGATCCTGTGGATATGCATTCGAGCCCAATATGCCTTAAACCTTTCTAAGGACAGGTTCGGCGTATGCGTTTCTGAACCATGACACACCCTACTATAGTGAGTTTAACCACCATTCCGTTGATTCGCCGGAGTCCAACCAAGTTTTTGTGGAATTCGTATCATGGGATTAGGGGGCGCTTTCCTTGTACTTCATAGGCACATACATACACATTTGCATGTATTCGGAGACACATGTGAAGAGACGCATAGTCCCCACATAGGCAAGAGCCCACATAAGCATACAAGACAAAATAAAGAGGATATGTACATACATACACTGACTCTTATTGCGATTCTGCATTGTGATGCTAGCCATTAAAACAACGGCATTATACTCGATGTGGCCGAGCAAATGGGCCATTGTGTGACAGTGTGATCCGTGCCAGGAAGGTTGAGCAGTGCCATTGAAAAACGTTACCTCTTTGCACACCGAAAAGCCATATACACATTTGTTCAAGTAAGCTAGCACTTGAGTATACACAGAAACAAAAGGCAACTGACAAGAAAAAAGTTGCTGCCAAGCCCATTCGTTTGTTTTTTGGACTTGATCCCCAACTCCGCCAATAACACCATGCACCCGTAGGTTTCGTGTGGTGGCTTATGAATCCTGATGCAAGGCAATGTGCACATTTGGATAATACGAAGCCTCGTTTTGGAAGCTCCCCACCATGACCATTCAGTCAAATTCGTGCCTCCTTAAAGTTCATTGGGGTGCATCTCAATTGGCCGAAAAAGTGCACTTCCTGCACGGCCTTGCGTATATATCCAACAGATACATCGTTCAGCCGGTATTGCATTTGCTCCGTGGAGAATAATGGTACTTTCGACAAGAGTTCCGAACCCATTTGGACGTACGTTGACAAGCCATATTATCTTGACCAATAAAGATGTGTACGACATGTTCATCACAACGATACCAGAGACAAGGTTGAAACTCGTGGCAAATGAGGCAGTTTTGTCAGCTCATCGTAGCATGGAAAAGAAAAGTACGAACACCTTGTGTTGGTCGCTTGGGCAGCTATTAAGCTTAGCTGTTATACGATTATGTTTGCCCTAGGTCACATGCACGTGTCTAAGTAGTTATTGTATTCGCTGACAGTAAGCCTAATCGCGCAGAGTAGATAATTGATCAAACAGTCGTTAGCTCTATTGTGCTTTCTATCATCCTTAATGAAAACGTTCATCGTGATCATTGTGATACCTCGCATCTAGACGGTAACAACTTCATGACATGCATTACGTCTGACACCATGTGTATACATGTGTACAACGTGCATATAAATATGCATGTAAAATAAGGTTATCCAAGCTGCACATGATGTTTGATCCCACCAAGAGACCCGTGTGACATGGCACTGTGCATGCCGAGAACATACTAGTGCTCCAAGGTCGTCCAGGTATGTATGTATGTACATACATACATGGCCGTGGCCTAGGTTCTCGAAGTACCATAGACACCTATATACATGAAGATTTGTACTGCATTCACTCTCCGACGCCAACTCCGCTCCTATTCTCAACCATAGCTCATCCATGTTGTCTCAGTTCTATGTAACAGCCCGGAGGAGCTATGGGCTTACACAATCACTTATTCTTGAACTAGAAGAACCCTGTGCGTCAACATGTCAGTTAGCGTTTTCACTGCCGCATTGTTCCGGGGTATCTATACTTAACAAACTTTCATCATCCATTGCTGAGAGAACACATGCGTATCACCATCAACATGTCAGCTGTGCTTGTTTCCTTGTGAACCAGGGAATATAGTGATTAGACATGATAACTAGTGGGCCTCCATCAACCCACCTTTGCCGCTGCAGGTTAATGAATTCGGTCTTGTCTAGATCGAGCTATAGCCCGTGGCGAGTAGTGGACGTTGCCACGTCTTTCACTTTTTTTGCGTCACAAAATTACACCCAACCCATCACACCGTGACCACCGGATGGTGATTGATTATAAGAACATCAAACGTCGATTCAGCTACCATATTTGTGATACCTTAATGTGAGACGTAAAGTTCCACCACAGGGGTATTTGTCGCGGCCAAGTAGTGTGTACCTATGATTTTTTGTCCCTCACATTCTCCCATTTTCAGCTTCCATGCGGCTTAATCCAGTGACACCTGCGGGGGGCTTTGTCGTGTGGTCGCTGGTATACGTTGTTACTTGTTAGCTCGGCCCGGGTAGTGCTACTTCACCGGCGGGTCCGCGTCCTACATAGTACCAATTACAAGGATATCCCGTGGCTACCTACTTGACAGATCTGATACGATAGATTACATGTAATCTGTAATTATGATAGCCGGTCGTACGGAAACTCGGGACAGCCCGAGAAAGGTTGTCACTGCGTCCGAAATCCACCGGGTATATAAAGGCGTCGCTCCTATCTTGAATTTCACCAATTACAAAGAAACCTGGGGATCTACCGCATATATATGATCGTTTCTGTTGGATTTATTCATGAGCTACAGTGTAGACAGACCAATCGCAAAGTTTCAAAGTTTACACCTTTTCTGTCTCTATATAAAGCAAGACATCTCGAAACGCCTATGAAAGCGTGAGTTACAAATCACTCAAAAATGACACAATCTACAGAGAGATTCCACCGTATATTGCTTGTCGGCGTAAGTCTCTATTCCTCCCTCCATTGTTCCTGCCACTTGTTACTAACTTACAATTCTCCAGGGCATAGGCCGTCTATGCCAGCTCCTCATAAAAGAGCTGCTACGCTCGAAGTACCACGTTGGTCTTCTAACAACCGAGCCTATCACTGCGAAGACCCTTTTCGACACACAAATCACTATCTATGACTTAAACGAAGCCCGAACCATCACAACTCTTGTGGAAGTAATGACTGGCTGGGAAGTTTTCATAGAGGCGACTCTCCATGGCCCAACCTGGAACTTCTTGATGCACGTAGATGCCGCCGTGGCATCGGGAATCCAAAGATATATACCGGGTCTATGGTCATCTGACTTATCAAATCGACTGTATTTAAAGCAGCCTATGTTTCAAGACAAGGCAGCCTATTACTTCTACATACGGAACGCCGCACTGAGAAATCTTGATGGCATGGCCTTTACAACCTTATGTGCTGGGGTATGTCTTGAGTTCTGCCTTGCGATGCCATTCTCAGGAGTTGACTTGGTGAATCGTCGGGTAGAGCTACTCTGCGATGAAAATCACATGATCCCATTCCATACCTTAGAGAGTCTGGTACAAGACCTTGTACATATCTGTGATCTCGGCGACGCTCCCGAAACCCGGAATAAGAACCTACATACGGCCGCTATATCTATTTGCCAAAAACGCCTCGTGTCTGTCGTCATGCGGGCCGTTGGTGGCCGTTGGAATATTACACGGGTGGATGTCCTGGCGAGATATAAAGACGCTATGTCGGAGTTTTGTGTAGGAAGGTCGATTGTCCAGGGATACATGGCGGCATCCCAGTTGTATGTTTCGAGGAGAGAGTTGTCGCAGGTCAAAGCAAAGACAGATAATGATCTTCTGGGTACTGTGACTCTGCAGCCCGACGAAATCGTCCGAAGGATAAAGAGGATTTGTAGTGGCCTTTTATCTGGAGAGAAGATAGTAGTGGATTAATAAACTCCAAGCGGGACTCAGCAAACGTAATATACACGGAATCTTCAAAGTACATAGGTATCGTTCACTATAATACATGACATACTCATACAAATATTACACTGGACTATACGTCACATGATGCCTAAACGACAAAGTTAACAGTTGCTCCTCCACGCACAACAATAACCCTCCGAGCTTTATCAACTCCCCACTCGCTCATCTTCTGTTCAATGCCATCAACATTTCTCAATTCTCCCAAAACAAAATCCTTTAGTTCATCACCCTTCAGCCCTTCCGGTGCCACTGGAAGCTCCACAACAACTCTCAGCTTCCCGTTAACTTGCAAAGCACATGGTCTTGTCTGCGCCTTCAGGATTGCGTTCTCTGCATCGGCAATAGGGAATGGTGCTGATCCATGAAGACGACCAGTATCAGGTCGAATGATACTCCAAACTTCTTCTGAGAGTGCGGGGGCCACGGGGGCTAGCATGCGGGTGAGAACTGCGACAGCCTCACGTCGAACAGTCACACTCGCGGCGGAAGCGCCCACGGAGTTGGTGAGGGCCATGAGATCTGAAATGACAGTGTTCAGGGCGTAGACATCATCATAAGACTTGGTGACAGAGACGATAGTCTTTTGAACTGTCCGCCAAATTTCCAAGTTGGCTTTATGGGTTTCCTTATCGCCAGAGGCAGATTTCAATATACTGAGTACATCGGCTGGTGCACCGGGTCCCAACTCTGTCGCCAGATCAACTATGCGGGAGAACCATCTCGTGATACCCGAAATCTTAGCCTCGTCCCAATTCACAACATCTAAAACGGGCGCCTGGAATAACATGTGAGCACGAGTAGCATCAGCGCCATACTTCGCAATAAAACTTGTAGGGTCAACGCCATTGAATTTACTCTTGCTCATCTTTTCGAATGAGACATTAGCAACCTCACCAGTGGCCTTGACCTTCGGTGGCGTCACTTGGTTATCAAGCTCGTCGGGCCTCAGGAAACGTCCCGTGGCAGGATCAGAATATGTACGGCCGTGAACCATTCCCTGGGTAATGAGGCGCTTGAAAGGCTCAGCCGGAGTCGGTGTGGCAGGCTGAGGAACAAGCTCAGTTGTGGAGAGGAACTTCCAAATAAAGCGGCTGTACAGCAGATGAAGAATAGCATGTTCAATTCCGCCGATATACAAGTCAACCGGCATATGCTTCTTAATGGCCTCTGGAGAAAATGGGTCCTTAGGGTTCTTCACATCAGTGAAGCGGGCGTAGTACCAACTTGAGTCGACAAAAGTATCCATTGTGTCGGTATCCCGCTTAGCTGGTTTGGAGCACTGGGGGCATTTGCAGTTGACCCAGTCCTCAGCACTGGCCAGTGGATTCCCTGGCTTACCCTGTTCCCAGTGAGCTGTAACATCTGGAAGTTCAACCGGTAGCTCGGCTTCAGGAACAGGTACAGCACCACAGTCAGAACAGTGAATAATCGGGATAGGTGTACCCCAGTATCTTTGTCTAGAAATGAGCCAGTCCCGTAGACGCCATTTATCTTCGGGAGCGGCCAGATCTCCCTTTTGAAGGAGAGCGACAATTTTGGATGCTGCTTCCGTAGATTCTTGCCCGGCAAAGGGTCCAGAGGCGGTTGACAGAACGCCATGACCGGTGAATGGAGCCTCGGCAGCTTCGGTTGTTTCTCCTGAACTAGATATAACGGACCGAACACTGACTTCTCCGTGGTGTTGCTTCCAGAATGCCCAATCACGAGCATCATGAGCGGGAACACCCATAACAGCACCTTGGCCGTAATCGCCAAGGACATATGGGGCCACATAAACGGGGAGTGACGTCTTAGTCTCGCTAGGGGTATCTTCAGCGAAGGCCAGAGGATTGATCACACGAGTACCCTTCAACAGATATCCAGCCTTGCTATCAGCAGGTAAACTTGGCATATCATCGATAAACTTCTTCAGCTCGCCGTCTGTTTCGGCCGCCTTGACAGCTAACGGATGCGTTGCAGCAACAGCAACATATTGCACACCGTAAAGTGTATCTGGTCTAGTGGTGAAAACCTCAACCTTGTCCTGGCTACCCAACACAGGGAACTTGACTTTAGCACCAGTACTCTTACCCAACCAATTCCGTTGCATAGCTAAAACACGTTCCGGCCAGTTTTGATCCTTGGCTAAGACGTCCAGATCCTGTAGAAGCTCTTCTCTGAACTCCGAAATCTTGAAGAACCACTGGCGAAGCTTTCTCTTCTCAACCAGGGCACCGGAACGCCAAGAACGGCCGTTGGCGTCAACCTGCTCATTGGCGACAACAGTGCAATCGACTGGGTCGTAGTTGACAGTGGCATCAGCCTGGTAAGCAAGGCCGCGAGAGTGAAGAAGCAAGAAAAGGCGTTGTGTGTGCTTGTAGAATGATGTGTCACAAGTTGCAAGTTCCTACGTTTGTTAGTCGATTAAAAATGATATAGATCTTAACAGGTGGTACCTTTTCCCAGTTCCAACAGCCGTTCATGATCTGCATCTGATCTTTCATCTTGGCAATGTTTTGGTGAGTCCAGCTACCTGGTTCGACGCCCCGTTGTAAAGCGGCATTTTCAGCCGGAAGACCAAATGCATCCCATCCCATTGGAAGTAGCACGTCGTAACCCTGCATGGCGCGATATCTAGCCATAGCATCGGCAATAGTGTACACTCTCAGATGTCCAAGGTGAAGAATACCACTGGGGTAGGGAAACATAGGAAGAACATATTGAGTTCCTTTGGACGGACCCGATGTTTGAGGACCTTTGTTAAACAGTGAGCGCCATTTCGCATCCAGGGCAGGGAGATTGAGTTTTGGGGCTTGTGTTGAGGCATATCTTAAAGTAGATGGCACACGGCAGCTACTGAGTAGCGGTGGCCAGCGTGCACGACTCAATGGTAGCACTCGCCGCTGAAGTGACATGACTGAATGCGCGAACTCCGTTCCGAGTCACGTGCGTTTTACTTTACGTCAGGATGAAGGGTGTAGTAGCTGGTATCTGAGATTGTCAGGTGACACGCAGGGTTGAAGAGTCGTACAAGAGTTCTTAGTCAGCAGTCGCAATCCTTGATGGTGGGGTCTGGAATGACATCATCTTCGGCCTTGACGATCAACGATTGCCGTGAGAACAGACATTGTGGAGCTCTTTGTCGGAAACATAAAAGCGACGATTGTTCCTGGTGAACTTTGTTGTGAGTAATCGAAGAATTATCGATGTAGGATCTAGGGTTCCGGGTTGCTCATTGAATCCTTTGGGGCTAATCACAGGCCAATAAAAAAAGAAGAAAGCAGACTAAACGGAGATGACGACTGTTAAACATTGCGGAGTCTCTTGATAGTGACTATTAACTACCTGGTTGATTCAACTTGGCAACATTTCGACGGCTTTTGCAGTCTTTACGCAACGCCGCCACCAGATATTCACGGTCCGGTCCGTTTAGCTCACACCGGGCTCCGTGAAGTCCGAGATCGCTCTCCCGCCGTACCCCGCGGCCGGTCCCTTCCCGCACACGACATCACGACATACCGAAATCGCCAAAATGGACAGAATCACCGACAAGATCGCGGCTCTGCCGCCTAACAGCTCTTACTTCTCGCTCGAGTTCTTCCCCCCCAAGACTGACATGGGTTTCAGCAACCTCCGCAACCGTCTCGATCGCATGGAGCGCGCTCTGCACCCCCTATTCGTTAACGTTACTTGGGGTGCCGGAGGTTCGACTGCTTCCAAGTCTCTTCAGCTTGCTGAGACTTGCCAGCGGGAGCTTGGTCTAACTACCTGTCTCCATTTGACCTGCACCAACATGTCGCGCCGGTTGATTGACAAGGCGCTTGAAGATGCAAAGGCTCTTGGTATCCGGAACATCTTGGCGCTTCGTGGCGACCCTCCTCGCCGTGCGGAGTACGCTGATGCGAATGACAGCGAGTCGGATACCGAGGATGAGTACAAACATGCCATTGACTTGGTCAAGCACATCCGCGCGGCCCACGGTGACTACTTCTGCATTGGTGTTGCTGCGTACCCCGAGGGTCACGCCGATGGGTCTCATCCCACTGGCCAGTCTATGCACAATGATCTTCCCCAGCTTGTTGAGAAGGTCCAGGCGGGCGCTGACTTCATCATGACTCAGCTGTTCTTCGATATCAACGCCTACCGTGAGTTTGAAAAGACCCTGCGAAACCACCCCAGCGGTGCTTTTAAGACTCTGCCCATCATCCCCGGTCTCATGCCCATTCAGAGCTACCAGATGATCAAGCGCACTGCCAAGCTCAGTCACGCGAGCGTCCCTGACGCTATCATGGCCCGTCTGGATGACGTCAAAACTGACGACGAAAAGGTCAAGAATGTCGGTGTCGACATCATCTCTGAGCTTGTTGAGCAAGTCCGCGCTGTGAAGCTGGAACATGGCCCTCCTGGTCCCATTGGTTTCCACTTCTACACCCTGAACCTCGAGAAGGCTGTTTCGCTGATTATCGAGCGCACCAATCTGATTCCCGACGCTGCACAGCTCCGCGCCCTCGAGTCCGCTGCCCCGACTGACCTCGCTCTCCCTCTCGTGGCCTCCGGTCCCGCGCGCTCTACCACCGCTACCGTAACTGGCCCTGGTGTCACCGACGGTGACCATGATCCCGATTTCAATCCTTCTGCTCAGGGCCGGCGTATGTCCTCCCTGGGCTCCGATACCCGCAACCGGGTGATTGTCCCCGCGGAATCCACGGGCAACACCGACTTTGTCGTCGCCGCCTCAGACGCGGCTTTTTTATCCCAGCCGATCAACACTCGTGCGCAAACCCTCGCTGCTTCCGAGGGGGAGGGTGTCTTAGGTCGTGAAGTCACATGGGATGATTTCCCCAACGGTCGTTGGGGTGATGCCCGCTCACCTGCGTACGGTGAGATTGACGGATACGGGGTGAGCCTTCACATGACGCCAGCCCAGGCACTTGCTGCTTGGGGGTATCCTGTGACTACAGATGATATCTCGAACTTGTTCTTGCGGCATATTCGGGGTGACTTGGCGGCGTTGCCGTGGAGTGAGGAGGAGTTGAGACCTGAGTCGAATGCTATTCAACCCCACTTGGAGGCTTTGGATACGAAAGGGTGGTGGACTGTTGCGTCGCAGCCGGCGGTTAACGCTGTGCGGAGTGACGATAAGACGTTTGGTTGGGGTCCCGCTAGCGGCTTCGTCTTCCAGAAGGCCTTTGTAGAGCTGTTTGTTCCTACCTCGGACTGGAAGGTTCTCCGGGAGCGTCTGTCTTCACCCGAAGTCAAGGATAAGGTCTGTTGGTACGCTAGTAACGCCACCGGCGACCTCATCTCTTCTGACCGTCTTGCCGCCTTGGCTGCCGAAAAGAACGCAGCGGCAGGGAAGACCGACGGAGCTGTTGAGGCAGGCCCAACAGAACCAAGCACGAACGCTGTTACTTGGGGTGTATTCCCCGGCAAGGAGATCGTCACGCCAACCATCATCGAAGAAGTTTCGTTCTGTGCTTGGGCAGAGGAAGCATTCGGTATCTGGGGTGAGTGGGCGAGAGTTTACCCGCCAAATACCGCGACGGCAAAGTTACTGGAAGGTGTACGGAGAGACTACTGGCTTGTAAACGTGATACATCACGAT
Organism: Huntiella decipiens; assembly: GCA_003032515.1. NCBI lineage: Eukaryota > Fungi > Ascomycota > Sordariomycetes > Microascales > Ceratocystidaceae > Huntiella > Huntiella decipiens. The sequence goes on from NETU01000572.1 coordinate 115,327, forward strand.
TATGTTGACGCGAATGCACTGTGGGATTTGCTGTTGAAAGTGTAGTGTAGATTATTTACATGAAAATGTTGTATATATAAAGGTCTAAATTGCCCTATCCCGGTCATAATCATACCGAGCATGAGTATGTCTTTGTTCCCGGCCACTGTCAGACGTTGAATCGTCTTCCATGTAAGCCGCGATGTCTGTCCGTCTTCTCTTCTTTCCACTTTCCACTGTATATCCCGTATCCCCATCAGAAATAACCGGAGTAAACCTGTCCGCTACCTCTCTACGAAACGGGCTTATCTCTCTCTTAACAACCACCGCTCTCGGTGTATCCTCCTCATCTCTCTCTACCGACTGCGCCACAGCCACATGGTTAAGCAAAGGCACCGGTATCGACGGTCCCCGATTCTCCCCCTCCTTTCTCACACTCCCAATAAACCTCCTCTTCTTCGACGGTGGCCGTGACGGCGTCGCCTCGGGATCCGGCTCCACATCCGCGTCCTCGGGGACATATGTTTTCCTCACCGTCATATTCCCCAATGCAGAACTCACCCCCGTTCGTCCCGGAGTATCCCCTGCCACGCTAGGCGTCTCACAAATCGGCGGTAAACTAGGCGTCCTAGGCGTTCCCACCAATAAAGCTGCGCTGCTCGAGGGCGTGATACTCCCACTTGCTATGGTTCTCCGTCTATTCGTCGTTGGTGTCTTCAGCGCAATGGCTTTGACTGGTGACGTTCCCCCTAGAACAGCCGCGCGCATGTTCGCGGCATCTTTTTTGATGGCGCGGAATTGGAATTGGATTCCATCAGCGGTGGATTCACCAAAGTAGAGGGCAATACCTAAGGGTTTGTTTGTTAGTTTCCTTCCTCTTTGCTTCCTTCCCGTTGTTTGGCGCCCTTTGTACGTACTCTTGTAATCCCATTTCACCTCTGGATGGGCCGCAACCACAGCTCGTAGTAACCGAGCTTGTACTTCGTAGTTCTTGAAGGATGTTTTTGGCGTGGAGGGGGCCATTTTGTGTGACCAAGAGAAATTATAAATCGGGTAGAAAGAGAGAAGGAAGTCAAGATTGTGAATGTGTCGCACTTGTCATTACAGACTGAAGGCACAATACTATTCGGCTGCAATGAAAGACGCTTATGCAGATATCACCAGTCTTTGTTTACTCGCGTGTCCTAGCAACCAAGCCGGTGGGGGTCTTACACAAAATGTGCACTCAATATACCAACTGCCAAGCTATTTCAACGTCGAGAGTAGATTTCTTGGTGCTGCAAGTCTCTCTTGCTGGATTTAAATACTTATGTACTTATATGTTCTATACATCACAATAAAAGTTGTCATTCTCCTCAAGTTTCCTTTTATCTTCTTCTTCATCCCAGCGCGCCCTTTTCACGCGACTGATAGGGTTCACTAGGGTCCCAGGCATCACTGTCCTTTAACGTCTACTCTACCTTACACTACCTGGTAATATCACGGCCCGCCAAACCAGGATCAACCCCCAAATCTTTCCGTGCTCGGATCGGCCCTTGGGTAGTCGGCAGTTGTGAGAATACCTGGAACGATTATGATCAGACCGGTTTTTTTTGACACCGGCGTTGCCCGCCGGTTATATAGCCGGTTAAGACCTCTTCATAGCACATACGACCATAGCCTGCGGAAAATACGGGGTCCCGTCTGCTCCCCCATAGTCAAGCCACAGAGCGCTGGATTAGTAGTACGGTGGGTGACCACGTGCGAATACCCGGTGTCGTATGTTCCTTTTTTAATATTTTTTTTGCTAATTCATCAAGTTTAATCGCTATAAGTGGTATTTTATGTGTGTATGTATGTACATTCCGCCATCTAGTTCTTAGCCAACTGTTCCGTCTCCTCTGCAATTCTGTGACCAAGTTCCTTATCCACTTTGCTAAACATCTCGTAAGTCCGTCTCCGCGTCTTGCTATCAGCCGCAGCAAGATGACCTGAGACATTGTTGATCAGGTTCTCCTGTTGCCCCTTCTGCTTGCCCAAGACCTTCCATAAGCCCGTCGCCTGTACATAGTCCTTGGGTGTTACGGGGCCAAATTGCCGGGCAATCACCTTGCCAGCCCACTGTTCATGGTTGTTCACCACATCGATGTCACGGTACTGGAGACTCCGGTATGAACTGGGGTAGTTGGGGTTAGATCCGTAGTTCCCGTTGACAGCCATAGCACCGTCACGTTGCCAAGGGCAGAAGGCGTTGAGCGGCTTGTTAACGGGGATTTGTTGGTAGTTCACACCGAGACGGTGACGGTGGGTATCGGGGTATGAGAATAGACGAGCTTGGAGGACGGGGTCGGCAGAGGGCTCAACACCAGGGACAAGGTGAGAGGGAGAGAATGCTACTTGCTCAATCTCAGCGTGATAGTTCTCGACGTTGCGGTTAAGAGTGAACTTTCCGATACGGCGCAGGGGGAAGTCCTTTTGTGGCCAGACCTTGGTGAGGTCGAAAACGCTGTATTCCCAGTTTTCAGCTTGTTCGGGACTCATTGTCTGAACGTAGACTGTCCAGCTAGGGTGGTCGCCCTTGTCGATCGCCTCGAAGAGATCCTCGGTGTGGCGATCGGGGTTTGAACCGGCGAGCTCGACGGCCTCGTCGTTGGTAAGAGTTTTGACACCTTGGTCGGTCTTGAGGTGGACTTGAACGTAGTTGAAGGTGCCGTCTTCCTTGACCCACTTGAAGGCATGGCCGGAGTAGCCGTTCATGTGGCGGAGACTATAAGGGGTTCCTCTATCAGAAAAGAGAGTCATTACTTGGTGAATGGCTTCTTCGTGTGTTGAGAGATAATCCCAAAAAGCTGTGGCATCTTTGAGGTTTGTCTGAGGGTTGCGCTTCTGTGTGTGGATGAAGATAGGGAACTTGGCTGGGTCACGTAGGAAGAACACAGGCGTGTTGTTGTAAACCCAGTCCCAGTTTCCTTCTTGGGTGTAGAACTTGATGGAAAAGCCTATTTCTTAGGTTAGTATATTGTGCATGTAATGATAGAGAGCGTTGCAACATACCACGAGGGTCACGGGCAGAATCGGCAGAGCCCTTTTCACCACCGACTGTAGAGAACCGAGCGATCGCCTTTGTGCGCTTTCCAATGCCCCGAAGCATATCAATAGTCGTGATATCGCTGATATCGTCCGTTACTTCAAACTGTATGTCAATTCAATCGTCAGTGAATCGTCAAAGTCAATATTAAGTCAAAAGATCTTACCTCTCCGTAGGCACCGGCACCCTTGGCATGTACAACCCGCTCTGGAATTCTCTCCCTGTCAAAATGAGCCAACTGGTCAATCAAGTTGAAGTCTTGAAGAAGGAGAGGTCCTTGTTGGCCGACACGCTGGTATGCCTGGGGGTCTCTGATGGGGCAACCATTGGAGGTAGTGAAGACGGGAGTGTCATCATAGCGGTATGTCCCGCGGTCGGTAGTACTACCGGCAGCGTTGTTGAAGCGGTTGGAAATGGGGGCAGCAGAGGGAGCCATGATGAATGATACTTAAGTTATATGTTATGCAAAAAAGGTAGATAGGATTTGTTAAAACCGTTGGATACACAGACTGTAATATTTAAATGTTTATGAATGGTTTAAAATGAAGCGTAGTTGAGCTACCTCGACATGAGAAGGGAATAGTGCCAACCCTTTATACCCCTCACGCTCCAAGTAACTGCCGTCTTCTTCCATATCTAAAACCACCAAAACCCCCAATACACAACCAATTGCCTGACCCGCTCCCGGAAGACGAACCGAAGTTTGCCACCGAAGGATTATAATCCCTTGTAAGTCACGGCCCAAAAAGTATAGCTTGCACCAACACATTTCCGGAATCGTCATAGACTAAGACAAATGTTATGGCAACCAGCCAATCAATGTTTTGGGAAATCAAACAACGTGACGACTACCCCGCTGAGATTCCCCCGTGCCGTGCTCGTTGTTAGTGGTATATGGCGATTTCTGCCTGCGTGGTTCTTTTTTGCATTGGTGGACATGTCTTTTGATATGACTGTATGTCTAATAATGGGCTTTGCTAACGGATATCCAGTCTCGCTATATCTCCGACTGTTACTTTAAGACCAATACTATATGCTTTTCCCATAAGTCCGCATATGATGCCTCATCTACAACCTATCTCCCGCACGGCTCGACCCATGCAACCGCATCACAATGTCTTTAGAGCTCCCCGCCAATTGCCACCACACTCCCCACACCCGAAAGCGAACCATACTTGCACAAAAAAACCAAGGGACAAGACAAAGCGGTCAAAAATATTCAACACGGGTCATCAGATCGCTTTGTAATCCACACATATTCCGTGGCGACCATAAACCATTCAACATCAAAGGACGTTCATCGTCCCGACAAATTATGGGCCTTCCAGGGAAGGATTCCCGATTCCTGCATGCAAGTCAAGCCGTCCGTGGGGGATAAACAAAACATGTCATGATGTTACAATGACTGCTCTTGGATTTGTAATAATGAACATTTTGTCGGGCGAGTATAATTCTATCTATAGTACTTTCGGTTGACATGTTCCGAATGCTGACAGGTACTGTGGAGGCATGTCTTTATCCGTGGGGCCATGATACCACAAATATGGAGAGAACATCTTGGCATGAACACATGCCGGCTAAAATAAATCTGCTGCGGTGTTGATACTGATGTCACCCGTTGTACTCCAAATATGTCTGTACATCCTGAAATGCAACTATCCGTTAATTTACATGTTTGTATATCCAGTAATGAGCACATCATTGTCATGGTAAAGAGACCTTGTCTACTTCTGGCATACACTTGTGGGTATATTGGTCTATGTATTCAAATACGTCCAGAAACGTTCCCGTGAAACCACCGCGTTAGAAACAAATTAAATGATAAAAATATGATGCGCAATAGCCTTCTAGAAGCAGGTAGAAATAATAAAAGATATGCGTACAAAACACCAGTTCAACACCAGTATAAAACGACAACTGAATATCGGTTCATGTGACAGCTGTGTCGTTGCAGCTAGTCTTACGATGGAAAGGTTCCTCTGGATGTAGAGTGTATAATTTCTCTACACGGTCCAGCCGGGTTTTACCTAACAGTGGGCTCTCCAATATTCCCCGGGTACACAAGTCGCATGACTTGAAGGGGTGTACGTGTAGTCGAAGCGCAACAGGGCGCATATGTCCGCTTGGACTGCACCAAGGCAACGATTTGCCGTACAAAGTAGAGAGCTTTACTCTTGCGATACGGTAGACTATTCACCATGTTAGTACATACATTAATGTAACGTCGTTAGTTGATGGTGTGTAGACTTACCACAAGCCAATCCATGCCCTCATTCACACCACTGCCATCAATGGCAGAGCAAGCAACAATAGTCCAGTTACGATCACGCAGCTCACTCAAACGCAGAGCTTCAGAGATATCCGCCGCACCCTTGGCACCAGGCTGGTCTTGCTTGTTCGCAAACACCAGAAGGGCCGCCTCCTTCAGTTCATCTTCTTGGAGCATAGCACGGAGCTCGTCGGATGCCGTTTGGAGACGCTCAATATCGGTAGAATCGATCACGAAGATGACAGCCGCAGTGTTGGCATAGTAACATCTCCAGTAGGGTCGGATGCTCGTCTGACCACCAAGATCCTATAAGGAAGAGAAAAGACATGTTAGCTTAATGGTACAGACTTAAAATGTACCTTGGACTTTGATATCACTGTGCACAAACATCATGTGTGTTCGGGTCATGCGACAACTCTAATGCGACAATATGCGCCCAGGTGAAAATGGAGAAAATATGACGACATACCCAGACATTGAAATGGAGGTTCTTGTACGTGACCGACTCGACATTGAAACCAATAGTTGGGATAGTGGTAACAACTTCACCGATCTATAAACACAGCATACAAATTTAGCACTTGGGTCCAACTGTCAACTGGCACGCTATGGATGCGTCAAGTTGGGCTTACCTTCAGGCGATACAAGAGAGTAGTCTTGCCAGCATTGTCCTACAGATACAAAGAGACTTGGTGAGTGACAGGCCTTTGGAGTCGCAAATTACATGTAAACGGGTCCAACATACAAGACCAAGAATCAAGATTCTGGTTTCCTTCTTCGTCCACAAAAGGCCAGACAGCCATGACATAGATTGACCCATGATGATTGAAGTTTGGCGTGTTTGCTGGCGGGTTGAATGACCAAAGGGGGGTTATTAATCTGGACAAATCGCGGGGTACGTGTTGATCGTGAAAGTTGCGCGATTTCAGGTCAAATAAAAGATTAAGATTTAGACGATAGCACAAGCAGGTAAATAGTTCAGAGCATGTACAGAATACGAGGTGAAGCTGTGAGTATATTGACTTCTTTGTTACCTGTGAAACAAGTCACAAGCTGGTTGGCCTCCTCACTCAACTGGCGCCCAAGGCGCACGCTGGTGATTTGGCCTAATTCAGCCGATGACCTTGAATGCACAGCGTCATAGCTTTCAGCCACACTTACTAACCCGAGCTTAATAATCCAGCCAGCTTCATGTGGCTGATATTGACGCCACATTAGAGTACGCTAGCGTCACTTGATCACATGACCTGATCTAGCCCCAGCCAATCAACGAATTTTGCACATTTTCCCACCAAAGGGCTGGAAAACCCTGTTTGTGTGCGCCGCCGGTCGCTCCCCTGCAGTCAGTGCATGGCACTTCATCCGCCATACCATCGCGAAAAATATCGATTGTTCCTGAAGTTAGCTATTCTAGTCATTTGGACAACGTCAATACCGCCAAAATGCCTGTACGTTCAACATTATCGCCATCAGCCCCCATCATGTCCGTCGATTGAACGAATGCCATCTCTTCCGTCCCGTCGACCAATTTCCTACCCCGCTATCGCTGCCGAACCGCTGTCCGAAACTCATCAACACCCCACGGAAATCAACATACAACCATCGAATATTCATCATAGAATCAGTCATCGGCATCCGAAGGCAGGGAATCGGTCACAGGAGGAAGGGATATCGCAATTTTTTCATCGACGACATTTCACAACAACTCTACAGCCGTCACAATGTAACAGTCACTGACTTTGTTGCCTTCAATCATACAGAGCCAGAAGACTTTCCGTACCAAGCAGAAGCTCGCCAAGGCGCAGAAGCAGAACCGCCCCATCCCCCAGTGGATCCGCCTCCGCACCGGCAACACCATCAGGTACGACAATCCAGCCCCGTACCTCCGGCCTTATCTCTCCGGTTTTTCCCATGAAACAAACCTCTCTTGAGATTTCTATCATCGTAACGACTGCAAAGTTTGATGAACTACGTAATCCTGGCTCGGGTGATATTTATGGAGAACAACTGTGGATTTATAAGGCCGTTTGGGTCGATGGGTCAAAATTCATCTTCTAGTGCATCAAAGCTAACCTTAACACAGATACAACGCCAAGCGGAGACACTGGAGAAAGACCCGTCTCGGTATCTAAATCCGATGCCTACTCCAGCGATGTGTCCTTCGTGAGCGAGATGGGATGTCAGGTAAACAACTGGCCATCCTTGAAGTTTGCGCACACCTTGTCTGTTGTGGTGTACTGAGTGGAATACCCCAAAGAGAGGAAGAATCATGCAGGAACAAAAAAAAGTCTTTAACGTCGACTGTCCGTCCGCTACCTTGAAATATCCATTGACGTCATTGTGTCGTGTGCCTTTATATCCTCAAAAGCCTGACTTACGTCAGTACATCGACTTGGACCATAATCTCTTCCTGTCAAATCATATCACTGTATTGTAGTCACGACCCTTTATGTGTGGCTCGATGTTGTTGATCTTTGGGGAGCATCCTATCATTCACTCGTCGGACTTGGTTTCCATTCGTCGTCAAACAAGGAAATGGGACTGAAACCTGGATGGTAACTGACATCGGATCTTCTCTTAAAGACCGATCCCATCAGGTACAGTGTGTCAATGTTTTGAGTTTGTGTCTGGTTCTTGTTATCCGACATTTCTTGATCTCGCTTCTCGTAAAGGGAAAACTACTTCGTGGATGTTCAAAAAAGAAAAAAATTGGTTTTTTGACTCAATTTCATTTTGTCTTATTGTTATTATGTTCTCTTTTTTCATGAAAATACACAGGGTCTTGCTATTGCTTTTTGAAATTCAGATAAGGTTGTGACATGGTTATGTATTATTCTTCACAATTCATCATATTGGGTCATTGATGTGGACATGCATAACCATTTCCAATACGGTACTAAAAAATGTCAAAATTCCCAAACGCCTATTGACCAATTCCCATGGCAAATCGTAAACAAGAAAAAGAAAACCTAATCATAAAGTGGTTTAACGGTCCTCAGCCCACTCGTTCTCGCGACGGATCTGGTCCTCCTCCTCTGGGGTAAAGTCATTAACGATGTTGAAGGTCTTGCGAATTTCCTCCGGGGACTTGCCCTTGATCATGTTGGCGACGGTCTTGCATCCAACATCAAGAAGGGGCTTGATGTCCAGGTAGTTGGATGCCTATGCAATGATACAGGTTAGTACGATATGGTTTGTTTGTTTTGATCAGTCGTTGCCTTGCGCAAATTGGACATCAGGTAGCTATGATAGAAGTTGCACATATGATGCATCAGAGTCAAAACAGACAATCACGGTCATCCATAGAGATATTGAACCCAAAAATGGCAAGTATCAAGACTTTTGTCGCGGAAAACACAACAACACGACGATACGGGCTTTTGTAAACATACCAGAATGATCTCAAAAAGCATCTCTTGGTCCACCTGCATGAACTTCTGATCCCACTCGTCGATATCGGTGGTCTTCTTACGGGAGACATCATCGTCGTCAGGGTTGGTGGCAGGATCGTTACGGTGGTGTTCACACCACTCAACGACTTTCTTCAAGACGGCATCGTTGACATTGGGGATCGGGATGGGATTCTCCTTAGAGATGGTGAGCTCACCAATGTCCTCAAGCATGTTCTTGATAAGAACGGATCTCTCAATGACATCACGGTCTAGTCGGGGAGTGAGGCACGATTAGCGGTTTAATTCGGCTGAGGGCGGGGTTGAAGGGCGGTCTGATTGACGTTTACTTACCCACTTCCTGAAGGAAATTATCATTGGAAATGAGCCAGACTTTGGATGCGGCGTCAGACATATTGATGTAATTGATGCGAAGATATGTAAAAAAATGGTGTTGTTGATGGTAGAATGTAGAATGTAGAATGTTGTTTGACGTTAACAATTTAGTATGTGGGGTTGCAACAACATAGTTGATGACGCCTGACTGGGGTCAACTCACCATAGAGGCGCGATTTGATCACGTGAGACTCGGCAAGGCTGTGTATTAAGGGTTATATGGTCTCACGTAGGGTTATGTCTTTGCATGAGACAAGATACAAAAGTTGTTGAAATGTTTGCTAATCACACCAGGCCGGTAACCAAACTCTAAGAGACTACTGTATGTATGTACATACATACATACGTAAGTGACAATTACGTGAGACATGAAAAGAAGGGGCAAAACTTCCTTTGCTTGTCTTTGTTAAAGTAAGGACGAAAAAAGAAAACTGCAAAAACCTTATACACGCTCATTCATGTATGTATGTCCATCCAATATAAAGACGTATTGCCTGTCGTTATGTGCCTAAGTCGTAACGACAACACACAGGTCTATGAAGTTGAGACGAATCCCGAGGTTCAAAGTTTAGACGAACTCCAGCCCGAAACCACCCATATGGAAAGTAAGCAAACTACCAAACACCGTGGTCCTTGATCGGACTTAAGTTGAAGGTTCCGGGGAGAACACGGGCACCCGGAAACATTTGGACCCAAGTCCATGGACACGAACCAGGGGTTAATTCGCCAATAGAGAATGGACGTTGGGCGTTGGCACGGCAGGTTTAAGATGGTGCATGATTCTATGTTTTTAGCCCCGGCGTGATCAGATATCTGCTGTGGAAGGACGCGCGGTGGGCGTGACCATGGCAGTGTTTGCATCGCATGACAGTTAGAGATAAAGAGACGGATGTGTTAACAATGGCTTCATGACGTGGGTAGTTGCATATATATTACAGGAGGCTTCTTTTAAACAGGGTCTTTGCAAACTTTATAGAGAAACTACAGTAACTTCCGATAGACACCGGGAAACAACACACTAGTTTGAACGTTTGAACCAGAATCCAAGCTGCCAATTTCATACAAGCACATGCGTATGTACATACACATACTGGAATGCCCGTGATTTTATCCAGCCCTTACTTTCGAGGCCTTTCCCCTCATTTCTTCTGTTCCTTTGAGTGTGTTCTGGCCATAATGTCTCCATCATTGTGCATGACGGATTTCCCCTTCTTCCCTGCTTTTTGCACTCAAGATTTTTGGTTCTTTGCCGCCACCAATTAAATCGGCGCCGTGCAATTGTTCTAACATTGCGTTTTCCCAAGAAGTCTAGCGTCAACAGAATCTAGACCCTCCCCCTTTGATCTTTCGTCAAATATCCCAAGGTCGCGGTCGGGAAAGTCTGACTGCGCCCGGATCAACAACCCCCACCCGCCCCTTAGCCCGCCCAGCCCGTGGCTTTATGCGCACGTTTCCTTGTTTGGTTTCCTTCCCACGCTGGAAAAGCCGATCTTCAAATCATTGGCAATCGCGAGCGACTACGGTTGCGCATGCTGGTACATACTCTTTCCCGCCAACCGCCACTCTGAGGTTGATCTTCCTTTCTTGTCACGTTGCCTTCAACAGGTCTCTTCTTGGCAGTCTCTTTTTCTGTCGTACACGTATTCATTCATACTCTATTGATAATCTTCACGCTCGTTAATTACACTGATCCCGGCACTCTCAACTGTTGGCTCATGATCCACGATAGGCAACAGTTATTCGGCCCATGACAATTTGCTATTTCATACGACTTTAACGACACCTTCACGACTACTATATATCCATACTACATTAATTCCAAATTGGACATTCTGTCTATTCAAATTCTAATCGCTTGTGCGACAACCATCACCACGACCGAGGACACCAAGCTCAACAGATAACGCGCTTCCCTTCACATCAAGCTCGATCCACATTCCGCATTTACGATCTCTAATTCCGAAGAGCTTAACCCGGCTTGTTTCCGGCCAACGCTTTATATTTGACTGAGCTGGAAGTTCTCAGTCTTTGACTCGTTTTGCCCTTTCAACTTATGGGCTTTTTGCGTACAGCAGAATCCAGCTTGCTTATCGCAAGTTCTTAGACTATGGCCACTCGGCGCATTCCTGCAATGCTGCAGGTGCTACTGCTACTAGTCCGGCTTTGGTTTGCGCTATCACCTAGCTATCTTCACCCAGACGAAAACTTCCAAGGACCAGAAGTTATTGCAGGTATGACATCACTGATAAAAAATGCACTCTTGCTTCAAGAATTCCTACGCAACCACAATCTCATCCATGCTCTGATGTGCTGCACATTATATGCAGCTATGCGGCCTCGTGGTCACATGCAAGGGTCCAGATGGGATCTTGGTTACTCTCATGTTCAACATGTGTGGATATTCTTGGATCACATGCAACGCTCCTGGTACCGAGAAATACTAACCATGAGACTATGGCATCATAGGCGAAATCTTTCACTACCCAGTAAAGAAAACATGGGAGTTTGTAGGCGATCACCCAATCCGCAGCGTCTTTCCCTTATGGCCGGTATATGGTCTTCCTATGCAACTCCTCCAATGGCTCTGGGCAGGCAATGGTCATGATAGTGACATCACTCCTATTGCTGTCTTTTGGACATTGAGAGTGCTGATGTTTGTCGTCAGCTTTGTATTGGAAGACTGGGCTCTCCATGAGCTCATTGATTCACGTCACCACCGTGACCGGGCGTGGCTCCTGGTAGCGTCATCCTACGTCACTTGGACTTACCAGACTCATACGTTCTCGAATTCTATCGAGACCCTTGTCGTCTGCTGGTGTATGGTCTTAATCAACCGCATTATCAAGAAGCCCGTATGTTTTTTCCCCGTGTAAGAACACGAACGGCCTAGTGTTCGGCGCTAACGTAATCAAACTTAGAAACGAATTTCACTTGCATGCGTTGTATTAGGATTTGTAGCAGTCTTTGGACTCTTTAACCGGATTACCGTCCCCGCCTTCTTGGCTGTCCCGGGATTGCGTCTTCTGCCCATTCTTCTTAAGAAACCTGCTTCTCTCGCTGTCTTGGTCGGAACATGTGTGCTGACAGCTTTTGTTGCCATTGCTGTTGATACAGCATTCTACACACCTCATGCCATCACTTGGAGTGACTTAATGACAAATCCCGTGATCACACCAATCAACAACCTGCGGTACAACATCAATCCCGATAACCTAGCGCTACACGGCGTGCATCCGTTCTACCAGCATTTCTTGGGCAATTTGCCACTCTTGATTGGTCCAGCTGTGTTGTTACTCTTCACCCGTGTTCGCCTCAACCTTCGGTTCTACTCAGCTATTTCCGGAATCTTCTTGCTTTCATTCTTCCAACATCAGGAGGCCCGCTTCATCTTGCCCGCTGTCCCGCTGATCTTGTCGTCGGTACAACTGCCAAGAAACCCCACCGCTTGGCGTATCTGGGTCGCGGCGTGGATCATCTTCAATTCGATTATGGGAATTCTCATGGGGACCTATCACCAAGGCGGTGTTGTCCCTGCCCAGGTCTTTATGAGCCAGCAACCCGATGCGACGCACGCTGTGTGGTGGAAGACTTACATGCCACCGATTTGGCTCCTCAACGGGAAGAATGAAGTTCTCACAACGGAAGACGTCATGGGTTTACCTGGTGACGATCTTCTTGTCCGCCTTACCGAGCTTGCCACTTGCGATACACCGGCCGACCGGCGTAACAATGAGTATCTAAAGGAGAAAAAGGGTACTTATTTGGTAGCACCGGCATCGGTGACATGGTTAGACCCGTATCTGCGGAACAAAGGACTCGACGGTCTGCGGTTTCGTGAAGTTTGGAGACATTGGAAGCATCTGTCTCTTGACGACATGGACTTTGAGAATGACGGTATCTGGGGAACGTTAGGGAAGGTCATTGGAAGAAGAGGACTGGTGATTTGGCGAGTGACAAAGAGTTGTCCGGATGTTCAATGACGGGGGTAATCTTTATATGGGATTCTTGCTTTTTGGGTTTGGGTACTGGCGTTACGGGGACGGGGTTGGGTTGTTAGCATATACATATAGTTTCATGAGCTCTTTTCATTTTCCTGTTGTCATATACATGGCCACAGTAATATTCCTCAACATAGAATTTGTTTTTCCTGTTCATATTTCCATAGATTGTTTTCTCTTTTATGCATAGTCACGTGGATGTTTAGACAAGGTGATGCACTACCGGCATTTTCCATTGATCTGGCTAAATAGAGAATTCCTTCTAATGGGATGCAGATACATATATTTACTCAAAAGACTATTGGTCCATGTTTAACCGGAGATTTTTCAAACACCGAGCTTCCGGAATCTACCTTACACAAGCAAGCACGTCTTTCTAGGAGAATTTCCCGAATCAGAAACTCCGCCGTTCATACATCCACACATTGCAGGTTGAGATGCACCTCCCAACCTTTTGCATGTCTCTTGGCGTAGATCTTGTCCCTTATAGTATGTAAGACACGTGCTAGCATTCTTGGGGACAGACAGTGGATAATCGGGCCTTTGTTGCATGCAGTGTAAATTTTGTACGTATGCATGTCGTAGGCAGTGGTGGTGTTGAAGCAAACAAACAATCGTGGGCTTGTCTCTAGACTATATGGCGATTTGTCTGGCAAATACTTGGCAGATTGGCATGTTTGCTTGTAGGAATAGCCATATGGGTCTTCAGGTGGATTGATGGAAGGGTAGAATCGGATACGTTCTACCGAAATGAAGATCCAAGCGGTTGGAGTCTATTCTGCGTATCCTGCATTCCCACTAATACAGCTGTCGTACATCGGAGACAGACGGGTATTCCAAAGAAGCCACGGGGTGATATTAGGCTGGTGCGTTGCATCTTTGCGTAGCTCTGGATTAAGTGGTACTCATGCGCTTTGTATGTGGCGTTGTATCGATGGATGCTAAAAGGGCATCGGACCACGGACCACCGGCGTCCAAAAGACCGTTGGCATCAGACAACCGCAAGTTAAACGAAGAGATTCTCATGATGTCGTAAAACGAAGAGAAATATCTTTGGATGGTGAATGGGAGAGGTTGTCATTGTTCAGCTCTTGAGGGCAATACCGGAACCAACACCGACTACTACGGCCAGAATCAAGATGGTGGCTCCAACGGTGATGCTGATAATCATAGTCTTGCGGGGAATTCCCCATAACATTGGCGGTTGAGGCTGAGTGTCATTGACGTCGACAGTGATAGACTCCGCCTGGGAATCAGAAAGTTCAGAGGGCATGGCGGCTTCGAGGTCTGGTTTGGTGAGATTTGTAGATGAGAGCATGATGGGTGCTAGTAATATGACTAGAGTATTTCGACGACGATGATGGTTTGATAAAAACGAGGGAATATAAGACTAATATAGTAGATAGACTGAAGTTTCGACTGCCAAGGAGAATCGGTAAAGATGAGTGTTCTGGAAGGAAAACTGAGTAGTGTGAAGAAATAATAAGACGACGGTAGACCAGGGCAATTATACAATTTGGCTGAAAAGGATTGCCTGTCTTTGCAAGCCAAGGAACAAAAGCTGGCGTGCTAAAATGGAATTTTACCAAGGAATTAGCAGGGAAAAAAAGAACGAAGAAGAAAGAAAATGCCTAATGTAGTCAAATCATCAAGGATAAACGGCCGAGAGCGATGCCGGGAGTTGAAGGCTCGTCGACTCAGTTTGGCATGGAATATTCGGTAATTTATATTGTACAATGTGAAGAATGGATACAAAATTGTGGTTGTGTATTCTTGTCTTGCATGCACATACGTGTGTACATACATATGTTATAAAAAGAGGTCGGGGAGTAGAAAAGGAGAAGAAAAGAAGTAAAAGTCAGTCTGTGTGGGGAAGAAGCATGGACAAAACAGACTGAGAACAGCACATGTTTCCTTGGCCTTGGTCTGCTGATAAGCTTGATTCTGTTCCTTAGAGAATCTTCATGGATATTTCTCACGGGCCTTGGAGATGCTGTCGTTGGGACACGGGAGCTCCTGCGAGTTTGTGCAAATACGGTTCTTACGGGTCGACCCATAATATATTTCCGAACGGCCCGGCAAGTGGTCCCTCTGATAGAACGTCAACGATGAGCGGACGGACTCTCTTACCATAACAGGTTTGTTCTACCCACTTGCCATGGATACATACATCTGTAGGACCGTGAGATCTGCCACATGCTTCATCTGCCGTCTCCGCCAGTTTGTTCAGTATCTACGCCGCAGGTCTGGCAACCCCGAGTAAACTTTTTTCCGAGGGACAGTGCGGGCTAGAATGGTGGGTTCATTGGTCTCCCATTGTCCATTTTGACAAGTCAGAAAAGCCAATCTAGGGCCCGAGAGTTGGCGCTTCGGGCGCTTTCGCTTTTTTGGGGAGCAGCATCAAAGGAGGGGCGTGTAGTATTCTACTGGGCCCATTCTCCTTCACGTCGTTCGCGCCTTCGTTCGTTTCCTCGACAATGCGGAGAGACAAATCTGGGGATTCTGGGGTTTTGCGGTTTGATGATGTGATTTTACGATTTTGTGTCTTTTTTTTTTACGGGGTTGAATGGAACTGTGGGGTGTCATGGAAGAGGAGGAACGAGATAGTCATGTGGACAGGCTTTCGTTGTGGCTTTTGGTTTCATTTGAGGTGGATTTTGGGGAACGGACACGGGGATAACAAAGTCAACCAAAGTGTCTCGGCTATCTACGAGAAAACAAAAACCGTTCGTCAACGCCCACCGACGTCACTTAGGCCTGACAAGGTCTCTCCAATAACCCGCCCTGTTCCGACAAAGACCTACTAAACTGCGGCTCTGGCATGCCATCCCATTTCCGACCCGGGCAAATGCCGGTCCGGGTGTCCAGCTAAAGATCAGTCCCATCGAAACTGCAACTATAGCCCCGGAGCTGTTGTGCTGTTTTCCGTGTGCCAAGTGAAAATCGCCAAAAAAAGCCCCAACCACGCCCTACTAGGTCACATGTCCCGGGTTTTCAAGCGGCGGCCCGTAAATGGGCCGAATAGAAATATAGACCAGGGTCGGAACATGGTTTGCGGCCGCTGAGACCGCTGGTTAGTGTCTAGCTGCAAGCGTGGCCGGCATGTCGTGTTGCTCGTTTGTCGTTTTGGGTCAACGTTGCAAAGAAAGTAGGTACTGTTTCCTTGATACAAGGATCGAGGTATTTATCGGGTGAGGTTAATGCCGAATCATCATCACAGAGCCTCATTGGTTGGCGGGTTGTATTCGTGCCGTGACGGGGTGGGATAAGTATGTTGTACTTATGGGCGTGGCGTTCGGCTATGCGTGCAGTCTAGTCCATTCGGTGAATTGACGGGTGTATTATGGGAGTACCAACGACATTGTGACTTGTAAGGCAGGGGGATTGTGTGAAATTCGGGATATTTAAACATCCACAGCTATTTATCGAAGCTTTTATCTTCATTATGGCCATGAGAGGAAAGCCATGTGTAACTAGGATCGCCATCTCTTTTCTCGTTTCACGGCCCCTCCTCTTCAAGTGAGGCTCTGTCACCTTGTTCGGGACATCTCTATAAACCGAACATCATCATCGTCATTGTTCTCCATCAAGACTACCTCCAAGAAACTTGAGCCTCAACCTTGGCAGATGGCATCTTACCATTCACATTGATTCTAGCCCGCTTATGTGGCACTCAAAGCGAGGGATTCTCTGGCGATTATCTTGGCAACCGCCTTCTATCTTTTGCCAAGAATGTAGCATAAAAGAAAACCCCATAGACTGCAAAACTAGCGGTCGAGTGCAGCGGCACTATCTTTACCCGAGTTAAGCGTTATAGATAGGGCTTTTATGTAGACTGTTTGTCCAAGATAGACATATACCGCTTGCTTACCGGGAACCTTACGATATGCAGCCAATAGCTCAAACCCCATTCGGCCCGGTTGGCTAATGGCTTGCCTTACTGCATCAAGGGGCAATCCCAGCACAGTGAATCACGATTTCAATGGTTCTTGACGAAAATTTGAACACTTGATTACCGGTAACCCTTGTATAGGGTTATTCTTGGTGTCACGAAGATGTTAATTATGACGACGAAAGATGATATAGCAAGGTTCGGTAAGATATCAGCCATATTCGGAATCTCCACATTTGCGTATTCTCTAGTGTTCGTGTGTATGAAAACTCATTTTGTTCATGTGAGAACATGATGTCATGATAAACTGTCGGTGAAGATTATGTAGGGGAGTGTGTATGTAGTGAATGATAATGGAAAGAATAGACATGTTTGTATGGGATGAACCAAAACTGTCCTACATTGGATTTGGTATCTTTCAAAGATGTCCATTTGGAACATGATATTGCTCGCAAGTTTGCTCCATTCCTGGCTTTTACATCGTCAGTCGTCACATACGGTAGGGTTAATAACATCCAGCGGGTTAATTATGATTGTTTCAGGACCCCACTACAGGCGCTGCCCCACTATAGTCATTGTTACACCCATATCATCCCTAGCCAAGTTGGGCTGTGCCGATAAGTCCAAACAATGGGATGTCATGACCTCATAGCTTAATGTGCTCATTATATAAACAACGTCATAAACATGTAGATGGGTCAAAAAATGTGCATAGAAAGTTACACAACAATTGTAGATATCTTTTTAGCGGCGTTAGGATATTGATATATAGTCCTATAACCCTGACACTAAAGCTTCCTTCCGATAGCTCTGATATACTGGATTTAAAGTTACCCCCAGTTCCAATAGCCCAAATCCTATCACACCACTCTAGCCTCATGATACATTGTGTAGTTTAGTCACTTTCATGTTCATAGCCTTGCGTAACATTTGACAGCCCGACCTCAACATTTATCTCACACCCAAATTCATCATTCTTCACTTTACTTCAACATATCGAAGGCTTCCGTTGTGCATTTTCCCCACATATATCCGTGAAAATCGTTAGAACATAGTTCTTGCCTTTGCCCAACGTATACGGCGTGCGTAAGCTGTATTGGTTACTCTAAATTACCTCGACGATTTCCTAATCTAATCGTGACCATCGTCACTGCCCAAGACAGAATTTGAGTCCCTTCTGACCCTATTACTTCCCACAAAACTTCCTGTGATTTTATTCTTCTCGTCTTTTCCTCTTTTCCACTTTCATCCGCAAACCTCATCTTTCTCTTCAAACTGCCATCGAAAATCATCGACAACTACTCACCAACCCAACCGCCTTTGGCGATGTCACCCAAAATGCCCGATTCGGCGGCGAGTTCTAACCTCACGTCGCCCGAGCGTGTCATATCGGGACGCACAGCTAAGGCCACGCCTCGTAAGATGTTCTCGGCCACTCCATTCAACCCTCACGATGGAACCATGATCATCGACATGCCACGCATCACGTATGTTCGCAAAAAGCAGGACTCAAAGTCTGTCAACTTCTTCGGCCAACTGCCACCGGAGCTTCGCCATGTGATTATTCGGATGGTGGCTCAGATGGTATTGGAAGAGCAAAACGAACACGCCGTGTCTACCATTTATGATCTCACCCGTGTCAACTCCGAGTGGCAGGAAATCATTGAAAAATTCACCTTCAGAGATTTGGTTATTGACCAGTTCAACATGGAAATATTTGCTGTCATGTGCCCCCGGCGCAAGAAGATTGTCCGTTCCATTCAAATCCATCCCAAACTCCCCATTTGTGAGCCATGCCGCCCACGCCAGCAAACATACCCTGCTTTGTCCTACCTACAAGAAGGATCTTACACCTTCGGAAAAGTTATCTGGGGAGTCTTCCGCACCTTGTCGTCTTGGCACGAAGATGAGGTTTGTTCCGGAGGCATCAGGCTCGAATTGAACGTATCGGCCATGGACGAGAAGATCGGCAGTGATAAGGCCACCTGGGTTCGGAACGAATATCGTCAAAAAGTTCTCATCGACCTGCCGCCCGATTTTAGAGTTAATAAGTACCTTCCTCCCGTTCCCATTGTGTCGTCTTTCCGGACGAGTAATAAGATGCAATGGCGGGTGTCCCCACTTTCACTCTCTACAATTCTGAGCAAGTTACCGCGGTGCAGGGTGCTAGACATCGACATCAACCGCGAGAGAGGTTCCCTCGGTGACAGAGGTATATCTGCTCATAGTAATAACCGCCCAAGTACACTCACTAACAACCATGTCTAGAAACCGATGTATTGAACACTCAGCACTGGCCACAGAATCTCGACAGAGCTCAAATTGTCGGCCTGACCCGCATGGTGTCCCAGCGTCATGTCGTGGCCGAAGGAGGCAACATTTTCTGGCAACCCCCGGCCTCTGACATCATCTCCCTTCTTGGCAAGACTAGATCCTTCTGCGTCCAGAACCTCCTCGACGTATCCAACTTTCTCCAACCTTTTGATCTCCCCCGTAACGTCCCTCACTGCGTGGAGAGCTTCCTTTGCCACCCAGTCAGAATTGACAGCGTCCCCCTCCCATTTTATGGTATCGAGGAGTTTGAAATGTCTTACACCGCTATTAAGATCAACAACACGAGAATGTCCAATCCTAATGATGAACAGCCCCATGAGCTGACGCATTGGCGTCACTGGATTGACTTTTGCTGCTCCAGATTGGCGGCCCTTATGCCTAACCTCAAGACTTTCAAAATGGAGCAGAGACCTATGATGTTCACCGGAATTTATAGCCTGACATACACCGTTATCCGTAGAGGCACTAGTACTGAGAGAGGAGAGGCTAACTTATTGTGGACGAGTACTTTCGATGTCGAACCTAAGAAGGAGACACTCGATTGCTGGAACTACGTTGCCGATAAGTTCGCCAACGCAGATTTGTCTGCCGAGGTTGAGGTAAAGGAATATTGGGAGAAGGATGGAAAGGTTGAGACTAGTATTGGCTTTTAACCTGGAATCGTGAACCTTGATTCATAAGAAATACCAGGCAACAAGGCAGAGTTCGGTAGACATTATAATTAATTAGCTGGGACGACTGGAGGAACAAGGTATGAGAGCACAAAGGATCAAGTTGTCTAGGCTGCTTGCCAATGTGTCTGTACATGTCTGCCTTTAGTCATGACCAAAAGTCATTATCATATCACAATACACCGTTTTGCATCGTAAATTTTTCAAACTACATCTTATTTTTAACCACTTTTACTTTTAAAGCTCAAAACCAAAACAATCAAACAAACCAAAAACAAGAACAAAAACAAACATCGAAAACACTCGCGAGGCCATTCAGAAAGCAGAGCACACGAGCCCCAAAGAATAAACCACCACAAAAGCCAACGGGTAAGAACCTTCCACAGAAAAGATATGGTTAAAGATAACTAACCAAAGTCTCACCAAGAATGCCCTAATCGCCCAACTGCCCTGGTGATGAGCTGTCTCTAGAACATGCATACTTTGCCCACCGTCATGGGAATAAATCCATCATGCTCAATCAGACAGTCACGCCAGGGCGAAGCGGGCTCAAATGGTCGACGCTGAACATCCCCCTGGCAGTCGACGCCATACCACAAAACGTGGTGGAAGCGCCGTCGTCGTAGGGACGGATCGCGGACAGGCCGGGTGTCAGCTGGGAGCCGGAAGTGGTGATGGTGGCGGTGGAGGAAAGTAAGAAGGAAGAGGGGACATCACCGGTGGCCATGGAGGCTGACGGAGCTGCTTCGACACAAAGTGACTTAATAGCTTGAGCTTGAGCCTCGAGGGCATCAAGTGAGTTGTCAAGTCAATCATCGTAGTAGTCATCATCGTCATCCGAGTAGTCAGCTAACTGCTCAAAGTTGACCTTGTAGCGGAGGATACCACCGATACCACCAAAGCCCTTGACGAACTGGTTACCCTCAGTGGAACGGTCAGAGACGAACTCCAGGTTGGCACCAAAGTTCTTGTAGGCCTCGGCAATCCACTCAAGGAAGGAAGACTGCTCAGCAATCTCCATTTCCTGACCGGTCTCCTTATCCATGAACTGCTCACGGTTGTTGGTTTCCTGCTCCTTAGTAGTGTGGATAATGTTCTCAGCGCCAGCGCTGTCCTTGAGGACCCAGCGGGTGATCTCCAAGTTCTCAAAGACAATCAGAGTCTCGACGGCACCGAGATCCAGAGCCTTGAGGGTATCATCGATACCATAGCAGGTTCTGCCAGTATCCTGGGAAATCTCCTCAAAGTACTTGCCGATGAGCTTCTTCTCCTGGATGAACTTGACGTTGGAGAGAGTCTCAGCGGACAGCTCGATGGCCTGGTTGAAACCAGACTCACCACCGTACGAAACGTCAACAACCTTGATGACCTTGACGGCCAGACGGTTATCGAACATGTCGGAGGCGTTCAGGTCGTTCTTGAAATCAGCGGAACCAGCCAGAATCAGACCAGCAACGTTGACCTTGTCGTTGGTAATGAAGTTCTGGACAGCGTGCTCGGCGACCTTACGGACGTAGTTGTGACGCTTCTCGTCACGCAGACGAGCGAAACGCAGGGCGGATTGACCACCACGGCCGTGCTTCTTGGGAAGATCGACAGTGAACTTGTGAACAACCTCACGAGTGTTACCACTCAGGGTACCGAACAAAGCACCGTTACCATCCATGATGATGAAACCGAACTTCTGATCAGACTCGAGCAGCTCAGCAAGGGCCTCAGTGTGGAACTTGTTGTCGCAAAGGTACAGAGAAGTGTTGATGGGCTTGAAGGGCTCGAAATCGATGTTGACCTTACGTTCCTTGCCTTCCTGGGTAAGAATTTCACCACAGTAGACAACGAGACCGTTGGGAGGGACCTTGTTGTAAAGCTTAAGACGCTGCTGAGTGGAGGTAATGGCCGAGAGAACCGACTGTCTGTTGACACGAGACTTGATGTTCGAGGCGGTACCCTGTGAAAGGAAAGATATTAGAAAACCGAAATATATTTCGACCTTGGGTAATTCAGACTTACGTATTCTTCAGCCAACATCTTGGCGATACGAGAGATCTGATCCTTGGGAGGGATGATCAGCGAGATCATGGACGTTCCGTTACCGCGAGCAGCTTCGAGACGCTTGATCAGCTTCTTCACCTTCCACATCTCAATCTAAAGCGGGGTGCAACATCGTATTAGCGACTGTGTTTTGGACGCCTAGGCGCGGAGGACCGGGTTGGCGGGGGACGGATAATTGAGTGGTGGCAGGGGTATGACGTCGGTGCGGGGCACTTTGAGAGTTTGCCGGTGAGCTGAGTGAATTGCCGTATCTGAATATATGATGCCGGATGTGCGGAGTCGGGGAGCACGGACTATCGGTCTTGCAAGCTCATCCCAAAATGATCGGAGTTGCAGGGAAAAGGTCGGCGTTGGTACATGAGGTAAGAGAATACACGGCATGTGTGATAAAGTGTTGTTTAACAGCGGCGAACTGCAGATACCGGTACCCGGATTCGACGTCGAATATCCTGCCCACCCACGATAAAATCACTTACGTTCTTCTCCGCCTCGGCGCCCGTGGGGTCACTCATGTTTGCGATTTGGTAGAGCAAAGCTCAAATTAACAACTAAAAATGAAGGTTGAAGAAACGGAAAAGACTGTCGACACAGGATCACGTAGTGTCGAGAATTGTCCAATAACAAGGGGACCAACAACGGAGCTGTAGTGATCACGATTGATGGGGACAAATAATTAACAGTCGCGCAGACGGAAAGGGTAGGAAGTAGAGGGAGATGGGGCAAGGAGAAATTAAGATGGAGTAGGAGAAAGCCAAACGTCTCAGTGGGTCCCTAAGGTCCTTGTTCGCTCTTTAGTAGGTAGGCGGAACGGGACAAAATTTTTGCAGTCAATTTTTGGCCATTTCACACCGAAAATTTGTGGGCTAGAGGTTCCTACGTCTGTCTGGGTATGTATGTATACAGAGAGCCATGGCCGGAATGAAAGCACGGTACTTTGCTGGCTATGAATTCATATGAACATGCTGTTCTATGACAATGTAGTCTTGTCAAAGAAGGATGTAGTCATTTACTGTGGCTCTCTTTGTTAGGCCTAGTGGTTTGGGGTTTCTACAAAGACGACGTGCCATCTTGACTGGTTGGTTGGTTTTAGCGAGGGGGATGAGTGACATCACCGGAGGCAAAAATGAAATGTGCAAAGGGTACCACTACATAGCCCCAAGACAAAGCTACTTGACACACACATCACCAGGATTTGAACATCAATTGCAAGGCTACTGTCTTTCACGGTTACAAACCACAACATTCTTTAACAATGTATCCCATGAGCCATCCGCATGCCACTTATGCAGTCCAGACATATGGCCCGCATACCGTAAATCTACCTACTTATGAACCCTGACATGGATTTTTTACCGTAGTCGGTAGTTTTATCGATAAGATTGGGCCAAAACGATAAATTCTGCCTATGTCATGTTTCACACCGCCTTCAATCATCGGGATGTTGTGCCTTGCCCCACTTTTATACATACATACCTCGATACAATCCTAGCCGCATTGCGAATAGCTTCGGTCGGAAGCTCTGACACCGTGCTGCAGAACTCCGTTTTGAACGTCGGGTCCGTTGCGTAACCCCAATCGCCGAAACCCCCAACTGCGCATTTCATCCTTTAATCCCATTTTCGTTCTCGTGTATTCAGACCCCAAACGTCACCAATGGACACACCAGGTATTCCCGCCGGCGGCATCGTCGAGGCCCTCAAGGCCGCCCAGCCGCAAGATGCCTTTCTCTCCGGCGACCCCCGTGAGGCCCCCGCCACGTCCGCAGGCCAAACATATCTCCGTGATTCCAAGGACCCCGCTTTCGGCTCCTACGATTACTACTCAGAAGACATTCTCGTGCCCCCCAAAAAGAACAGACTCCCCGCCATTCC
This sequence comes from Huntiella decipiens, assembly GCA_003032515.1. NCBI lineage: Eukaryota > Fungi > Ascomycota > Sordariomycetes > Microascales > Ceratocystidaceae > Huntiella > Huntiella decipiens. The sequence continues at coordinate 139,245 of NETU01000572.1, forward strand.
CGATCTGCGGTTCGAGCAGAGCTACCTTCGCAGCATCTCGAAGGCCGATACTTGGTGGAAAGTGGCCTTGATTACTGTGCGTGATCAGGTCTTCATGCCTATGATGCAGGGCCTTGTGTATAACTTGTTGCTTTGTGGCTGGCAGCAGTGGAATCGGAATGCGCAGGTTCACGGCATGACGCTTGGCGCTAGAGTGAGGCGGTGGTGGTATGGCGTTAACAACTGGGCGTTGCCTCCTGTGCCTGTTGTTCGTCGGAGAATCTAACGGGGTTTCGGGTGTGGGGTGGAGTTTGGCGTGTTGGTTTGCGTTTTTTTGTTCTCGTCTCTGTTTTTTTGCATCATGGGCCCTGGATACCGGCTGTCACATTCGGACATTGTAATATATTTGTTAAACCTTCTAATGCATGACCCGTGAACGAGATTATTATATTTATATTTGATACTAGGGCCACACAAAAGACAGCCCAAAGATCTATCGAGTCAAAACACAACAACGAACCCAAAACATAGCAGGTCTAATTCCCCGACAAGACTTTAACAAACTAAAACATGAAAACGCCAAACATACCCAACACCCAAGAAACAAGCAAACCCGAACAGCAATGTCGTAAATGTTAGACACGAATGCCTTAATCAGTAGGAGAAACAGGAACCGCATAGGCTTTGTCAGGACTCCCTCGATAAGCCAGCGCCTTGGCCTTTGCGGCTGGGGACTTGAGCACAATGGTCTTTTTAGGCGCTCCCGTGTCAGGCGTAGCCTTGCGACCAGAGGGGGACTCTTCTGGTGTCTCCAGGGATCCTACAGCAGGTGTTTGAGTACCTGGCTTTTCGTCGAATCTAGCCTCGTCAGGCCCATCGGTCGGTGAGAGCATACCACCCGACTTGTCACGGCCTGATCTAGAGTTTTTGGCATTGGCGCCCGCCGCGATAATTTCCTCGTCGTCGTCGGCCATCTCTTCGTCTGCGCTAAAATCATCGTCTTCGTGATCGGATTCGACCTCGGGCACATGTTCGTCCTCGTCGTCGACCACTGGTTCAGGCTCAGGCTCGCTCAATTCCCCGTCTACAAAGTCGGATTCGGGAGTCTTGCGCTTGCCTCCAACTCTGGCAGCAGACCTCTGAGGGCGCCCAGCGGCAGAAACAGAAGCTTCCCGCGAAATCTCAGTGATGCTATCGGTACCGCTCATAAAAGCATCAGGGTTTTGTCGCGTCGACCGAGTAGACCGAGAGTGTGTAGGCATGGGCAAAGCATCATCTGCAGGTGATTGGTTGCGGGTGTTACGCGCAGAACGTCTGGTGGAGCTATCGGTGAAAATATCGTCGTCTTCGTCGTAGTTGTACTTGACTCTCTTTCCACGAGTACGCCCTTCGTAGAGGGACTGGCCAAATTCTGGCCGTAAGAACCTCTCTTTCGTCTTGAGGCGATATTCACGACGGCGGCGTTTCTATAAGCAAATGTTAGTCAAGCCACCACAAAAAGAGCTGGAGACCAAAATCCATACCTCTTCACTTTCTTCCAATCTTGGAATGGCCATGCGCATAGAATGCGCGAGAGCCTTGGCCTTAGGACCTCCATCCTTGGTCTCTAAGCGGTCCGCCAGAGCCTTCAAACTGTCTATCGAATCTGCAACGCTCCACCAGGTTCTGTTGATTCCCTGGGGGTTGCTTTCTCTGTAGATGCGGAAAGAGGTACCATCACGGCCTTCAATCAAGAAATATCTGCGCTTATCACTATCCGAACCCCAAGGTTGCACCGAGAGGGGGATTGCGCGATCATCATCTACTCTGTTCTTGTAGGATTTGGTGACGAGGTTTTTAATAACCTCAGATGCGGCCATAGACCAATGGATCATAGCGCGGAGAAGCACAAGCTACCAGAGTCAGCGTTTTCTTTCCAAGTAACCAAATTGTCATCTGTCATACCTTGTCCGTTGGCGCCAAAGTCTCAAAAGTAACCCCACCTGAAAGAGGGCTTTTCCCCTCCCAAGCCTTGGGCCATTCATCTTTGTGCGCGGCGATAGCCTCTTCGAGCGCACGGCTGTAATGTCCGGGCCTATATCACACGGGCGGTTAGAATCAGAGTCGTGTAATGTATATTGTAACGGCGCGTCGTACTTGACATCTTGCTTGCGGTTGAGAATGAGAGCCAAGAGGGCACAGAGAAAAGTCTCCACGCGGCTTCCCGAGAAAAAGGAGGTTACGTCGTTTTCGAGTTCTTGAGGGCCGAAAGTACTGAGATGGGCGGAGAATACATCGCTGAATCGCGCTCGAAACATGACAATGAACTATAAAAAGCACGCGAGTTAGTATTTCCTGTGTAGTCTCGCGTGTCCGGCAGAGTGGGTCTGCCGGTAGCCCTCCGTGCTCGGAACAATGACGTCTTTCTACGCGACAATCCGCGTTCGTCTCTTTGTTCCAAGCGCACCTAAGCCAGATATGGGAAACGTACTGCAATGTCGGGATTGTCGGCTAATACATATTCGTGAGGAGGTGATGGCGATCTTTTGCGCGGGGGTGGCGATGTAGCTTTGGCTTTGGCCTTCGTCTTGGTTTTGGGCTTCGTGACAGCCTTGGCTTTAGGCTCTTTCTTGAAGAACTTCAACAGGCCCTTCTTTTTAGTGGCGGGTTTGGCATCACGTTCAGAATCCGATGGCGCTGGCGACAACGACGCTATCGATGAAAGGTCAGACGAGTCTTGGGACATGTTGAGAATATGCGCGCAAAGTAATGCGACTCAATTGATGATCAAAGATGATGCAGGTGGTTAAGTTGAAGTCAGCAAGGTACAAGAGCTCTTAGCATTAATGGACGCCCTTGCATTGGTTGGCTGTAAGAGCGAAGGTGGATTGTGGGGACCGGGGGAGGCTGGTGTAAACTAAGTCCAAAAAAAGTTGGTCGCCGCGCCAAACGGTAAGTAGAAATTCCTTGAACGGGACGGAATTTCAACCATAGTTCAGCCATGCGCTCCTCTACACTGAACGGTGCCTCCCAATAGTGGTAGCCTCGCCGAGTATGTGTCAACCAATACTCGAATGTGAATTTGTTTATATTGCGCGAACTTCACAATCATTCTCTATTTAATGCAAGTCGATTACCTCATCTCTATAGCAGTAGTCGGTGTATATGTGTACATAGAGCCAAGTCCTACCTATTCCGCCAACGAAAAACATATATTGAACAGAGTCGAGCCATTAAACACAGGGCCTGCAAATTTCATTCTTGATCTATACGGCCAACTGCGTCCTTCTTTCATGTGGCGACTCTTCATTCTTCCCTTTGGTCATGACAAAATAGGTCTCGTTATATCGAGAGACTTGAGATGACATCATAATCAGCCATTAACTTCATCGGTACTGTGGGAGATGCACCGAGCATTACCTCACCCGAGAAACTCCAAAGTTACAAACCTTTAAATAGTTAGCAACTATTACATAGACAATGTTGGCTATTTGATACTTACGAAACGCAACATATCGTAACCCGTTATTGTTATACGATTCTCGCAGGCTGTCTTCAGGATATCGGCTCTCAATCAATGGCGCTTCATTGCAGTGAATATCATAGTGTTTAGTATCCAACTCAGTGAAAGGTGGATACCGCATGAATGTTCCAAACTCAAACTTGACTACCACTCAAGATTCAGCAGGGTTTGCTGCATGTAAGTGCTAACCACAAACTATCACAGTCATCGTGTATCGATGAGGGGGAGCTTCCATGAGGCACAATGAGAACCAACATTGCAAAAGCACTAAGTTTGTCAGTTAATGCCAACGAAATAATCACTTCGGAACCAGATTGTCTCTGGCGGCTCGATTATCTAATAAAAAAGAGGAGCTTAACCATTTCATATGAATGGTTCACTATCGGCGCGACCCAGCAGTAAGGCTAGCGGCAGTGATCATGCGTCAAGAACTAACAACATGTACAATTGCCCAGTGACATCCATGACAGTCAATCGTAACTTTCGAGTATCCTAAGAAGTGGCTAACGTATTTGCATGTTCTTGTATCTTGGCAATCATGAATACAACAACCGTGACGACAATGACGTACGAAAGCACATGCGCCAATAAACAAACGGCCAGTCGACGTCAGTTGTATAGACACGCCTGCGATTGCATGTAGTCGCCGGTTCTCGATTAGGAAGTCCTTGGACAACATATTAATCAGTGGGGCAGCCAATGACATCTCAGGATTCACGGAACACCAATCGTTGCCTGTCTACCCACGTTGCATCAACAGGGGTCTGTTGCCTCTTGGCTAACCCCACTTTACTGGTGTCCTTTATCATAGAAACGCCACCCTCCATTTCTGTAATTTTTTGAAAGAGGAAGAAATGCCCCACATAATAATTTACGGTCACGTGCAAGCAGGGTTTTCGCACACAAAAATTATTGTTCTGTGGCTCTGGCATGGGAATCACTACTCTCGAGCAATTCAGCAACCCACTTCCGAAGTCTTTCTTGGAGGAGACGAAACCAACAGCCATTTGCTGGTAAGTTTTTACTGTGGATAGATTGAGATATATATTTCTCGCTCTTCCTCTCGCCATCAAGAATTTATTTCTAACAGCTGCTGGCAGCATCTTTGTGTCTTTGTCAACCATCAAACCGCCAAGATGGGTAGAGTTATTCGCAACCAGCGGAAGGGCCGTGGCAGCATCTTCAGTAAGACTCTCCCTACATCACCATATTTCTCACGATGAATATCGACGTCCCCCGCGACAAAACATAACCGACCACTCCAATATTTTCTTTTCGTGTCGAATTGGTATCCAATTTGCATCGCACCGGTCGATTTCAACCCACCCCGCATTGTTTATCGCCAGTCATCGCTATTTTCATGTTGAAAAATTACGCCGCAAATTTTCGCCAGGAGCTTGATAATTGTTTTGGGGGACGCTCGATATCAACTTTGATACAATGACGACGATCTTTGGATGGAGGATAAGTTTTGCTCACACGAAATTCCATTATAGCTGCCAACACCCGCCTCCGTAAGGCTCCCGCTCAATTCCGCAAGATCGATTTCGCCGAGCGTCACGGTTACATCCGCGGTACCATCAAGGAGATTGTTCACGAGTCTGGTCGTGGCGCTCCCCTGGCCAAGGTTGTCTTCAACGACCCCTACAAGTTCAAGAAGCACACCGAGACCTTCATCGCCAACGAGGGCATGTACACCGGCCAGTTCATCTACGCCGGCAAGAACGCTTCCCTGAACGTCGGTAACGTTCTTCCCCTGGCCTCCATGCCCGAGGGTACCGTCATCTCCAACGTTGAGGAGCGTGCCGGTGACCGTGGTGCCATTGGCCGTACCTCCGGTAACTACGTTACCATCATTGGCCACAACGCCGATGACGGCAAGACCCGCGTCAAGCTCCCCTCCGGTGCTAAGAAGGTTCTTCCCTCCACTGCCCGTGCCATGATTGGTATCGTCGCCGGTGGTGGTCGTACCGACAAGCCCCTCATGAGTACGTTATTTTCAATATCTGGTGCATGGCTTCATTTGCATATGGCTAGGTTCTCGATTACAACAATATTGGAATCTATCAATGCAACGGAGCCTTGGCCAGAACCCCCAAGTTGTTTCTGTCGTAAATACTAACAAATTCTACAGAGGCTTCGCGTGCCAAGCACAAGTTCGCTGTCAAGCGCAACAGCTGGCCCAAGACTCGTGGTGTTGCCATGAACCCCGTTGATCACCCTCACGGTGGTGTAAGTTTTCCCAACACAACAGTGTTTACCCCCTTCATAAAACAGATTACTGACCCCCACAACAGGGTAACCACCAGCACATTGGTAAGGCTTCGACCATCTCGCGGTACGCCGCCCAGGGTCAAAAGGCCGGTCTCATTGCTGCCCGGAGAACAGGTCTGCTTCGCGGTACCCAGAAGACCAAGGACTAAATGTGTCCATTTGTGTTTTCTGGTTCAGGTTCATAGGGACGGTGTTAGGGATTGCATCTTCGACCCGTGCTTTGCATGGCAGTTAAAAAAAAAAAGTAACTCAGTTGGCAAAGTACTCAGAGCATTTCCACGTCTGCTAGTTGTTTTGTTGTCTGTTTATTTGCTTTTTTGGATGGGCGCGATAGAGAAGCTCTAGCGGCGATGACGATGATGATCTGGACAATCAAAAAGGCAAAATGGGATTTTGGTAATGAAGACTGTAAAGCTATCTCCTGGACACCTGTTGTGTGTGCCTATATTGTTGTTCATGAGTTTACTTGACAAGTGGGTTGACAAAAATTAAAATAAACATGTAAAACTACTTGTATGAGTTACTAACATCTGTGAGACGGTATCACAAACCTTAACATGTATTTTGTTACTTACACTTTGGTAGGGTTAGCACGATCTCATATCTGATGTTCAATTGGTCGTCTAACGTTTAGCTGCATGATGCACACTATCTGTGCAAACACTGTAACCCTAGTCCATAAATCATCATATCATGCCGATGTTTCTGGAGAAAACAAGAGAAGGAAATGTCAGCGCATCATCGTTGAACTTTGCATGTAATAATGATCACTAATTCCTCAAAAACCACTTCCTTTGCCATCGACAATGCGTCCCCTTCGCTACGTTATCCAACGAAACTTTTCCATTGCTCAACGTGATCTGATACACCACCCCTCATTTAGACCATGGTTGTACGTGAAAATTACAGGGCAGTTCAATATCAACCAAAGCCCGATTAGGAAATTGGGATCCAGCCCCACCATCGCCGACCAGCACGCCCAATTTTCCGCCAAGCACAAGAGAAGCCTACTTTCTGTTACTCCCCCTTCAAAACACCAGATAAACTCAACATCCCCATCTTTTTCATCCACATCATTCAAAATGGCCGCTGCTAAGGAATTCCCTCTTCTCGTTCTCGGTAACCCCCTTCTGGGTAAGTCTTTTTCCTCCGACCCCGCGTAGCAGCTCTCTTCGCGTCCACAAGTAGTTAACAACGCCCACAGACATCCAGGCCGTTGGCACCGAGGAGCTTCTCGCCAAGTACGACCTCAAGGCTAACGACGCCATCCTGGCCGAGGACAAACACGCCCCTCTGTACGATGACCTCCTGGCCAACTACGACGCCAAGCTCATTGCCGGTGGAGCTGCCCAGAACACCGCTCGCGGCGCCCAGTACATCCTCCCCGCTAACCAGGTTGTTTACCTCGGCTGTGTCGGTGACGACAAGTACGCCTCCATCCTCCGCGATGCCACCCAGGCCGCCGGTCTCCGCACCGAGTACCGCGTTGACTCCACCACGCCCACCGGCCGCTGCGGTGTCGTCATTACCGGCCACAACCGCTCGCTCTGCACTGCTCTTGACGCCGCCAACCTGTACGAGCTTGCCCACCTGAAGCGCCCCGAGATCTGGGCTCTTGCTGAGAACGCCCAGTTCTACTACATTGGTGGATACCACTTCACCGTGTGCCCCCCCGCCATCCTCGAGCTGGGCAAGCACGCCGCCGAGAACAACAAGACCTTCGTCCTGAACCTCGCCGCCCCCTTCATCCCCCAGTTCTTCACCGAGCCCGTTGTCGCCACCCTCCCCTACGTCGACTACCTCATCTGCAACGAGACCGAGATTGAGTCATTCGGTGCCTCTCAGGGTCTTGAGGGCAAGTCCCGTGCCGAGATTGCCCAGTTCGCCGCCGACTTCTCCAAGATCAACGGCCAGCGCAAGCGCATTGTCGTTGTCACCCAGGGTACTGATGCCACCATTGTCGCTACCCAGGGCGAGACCAAGATCCAGGAATTCCCCGTCCACGTCATTGACGCTGCCAAGATCAACGACACCAACGGTGCCGGTGATGCCTTTGCCGGTGGTTTCATGGCCGGTCTGGTTCAGGGCAAGGACCTGAACACCAATATTGACATGGGTCAGTGGCTCGCTTCTCTTTCCATCCAGGAGCTGGGTCCTTCGTAAGTTCACTATCCTTTACATTATTTCTCAAAGGAAAATTGTTAACCATTGTTCTTCTTCGTATAGTTTCCCCACTCCTAAGCAGACTTACTCTGCTTAAGTGCAAACAAAAATCACAACACAGCAATCCAAACGATTGAAGTTTGGTCTCAAAATCTCAACATCACTCCTGCAGTTGACCTTGACGTGGATGGCTGTTAGCCATCGATATCATGACATGGCGTTGTAGGGTTTGTATTAACGACATTAACGACGGTTGGTTTATATGTACAGTTGCCATATAGGGCAACAAACCGGTTTCAACAACGACTACTACGCTCTGTATGTACAGGTTCTGTTCTTTTTTCTTAATCTTGAACTTTTTTGAAGGGACAATCATGTTTGTTTCATTCATTTCGTGCTACAAATGTTTATACTTATTCGTGACTATGAAAATGTGGACTGCAGAACAATGTGATAGAAACCGGAGGTGTCTTTGTCGAGTCCACCGTTGGTTTAGAACGCTCATGGAATACAAAGGGAAGCACTGTATGAGCTGGTGGGCTGGTGGGCTGGAATAGCTGGCGTAGTAGGATATTCCGAGAAATATAGTCCTCACAATTGCCACTGCAAACCGCAACGTTTGTTAGACCATACGAAGTTTTGTTCAACCCGCACCTTGGAAGTTCTGGAACTGACCAAACCCATTCTGTCCGCCCATTGATGACTGGCGGTCAATACCGTATCCACCATAGAGTCCATATCCATCATATCCAGCTACAGGATGGTTCATTGAGTTTTGATCCATGTAGGAAGACTGCGTGGGCTGCTGCATCTGGACAGACTGTTGCAATTGAACAGGTTGCTGCATCTGAATAGATTGGCGCATCTGAACAGGTTGTTGCATTTGGACAGACTGCCGCATCTGCACCGGTTGTTGCATCTGAACAGACTCTGCATAACCCGGCATGTAAGAGTCATGAGCCGCAGTTACAGCCGGAAAAGGGTTGGAGAACATAACGTTGCTGGCGACCTGTTGCTGTTGTTGCTGTTGCTGTTGCTGCTGCTGAGGTTGATGCTGAGGGGCAGAGTACCATTGCTGCTCTGCAGACGAAATGCCCTGGGAGTTCCAAATATCCCGAGTCGAATCATCATTGCCACCACTAAACCCAGGAGGTGGTCTAACCTGTTCCTGGTTGGCTTCCGACGAGGAAAAGAATCCAGATAAGGTGTCGTTTCCCCATACAGAACCACGGCTCCGTTGTGCTGACGCTCCAACAGACGTTACATTGTTATGAGACCCCTTGTAGTACTGGTCAGCGGTAAGTTGCTGCCATGCGCTGTTGGCAGGTCTAGGCTGATACACAGAGTTCCATGAAAAGGACGGGATACGCCGGCCCGAGTCTGGGTTAGAACTCTGTTGCACCGGTTGTTGTGTGGCTTGTATCGCAGGTGCAAAACCAAGAGCGGATGAAGCGACACCACCCATGTTTGAAGTAGGGAAACCCGGAGGTGGCTGCAGAGCAGCAGAAGGCTGTTCCGTGCCTACGCTAAGAGACTCCATGGGCTGGAGAGTTAAAGGAACTGGGTTTAACACAGGAGCAGCTCTAGATGTCTGGAGAGCTTGAGCCCCTGGTACCATTTCAGGCAGGTATGGGTTCTCTGCGGACGACTGGACAGAGGTTAACAGACCATGGTCCACTCTAGGCAAAGACTCAATGGACTGCGAGAGTTCTGGAATCTCTGGTTTAGCCACGGAAACCGGAGTCTTAGTGGTAGTAAGTTCAACCTTGTCATCAACCGGGGTAGAAACATTGGTGGATACCAAAGAAACCTGTAGAATCGGTTCTGGTTTAGGCCCGGCGTCAGCTTCAATTGAAACAGTTGTCTGTGGAATTGCAGGTGGCGGAGACGGCTTTTGAGGCACCGGAAGTTCTTTGGGAACCATAGGTGCCTGTGTAGTAACAGGTGGAGGGGTCGGTTCCTTGGATGCCAGGGGAACATCGACTGTAGCGGTCTCCTGGACAATAGGCGAAGTCTTGGAGGGTGCTTTCGCAACTGGAGCCACCTTCGGTTCGACGGGCTTCTGTTTTATGGAAACCGGAGCAGCTGGCTTCTTTGCGATTGAAATAACCGGAGCAGCATTGGATGATTGACTAGCAGAAGTGGCTTTGGTAGCCGACTTTTTAGCCGATGCCTCTTTAGGCGCTGGAACAGCCGGAGTGGAAACAGTCGGCTCGGTAGCAGTCGGAGCTTTCGAAGATGCCTTAGAGGAAAGAATCGTTTTTGGTTCAACGGGCTTCTGCTTGATAGTAGTTGGAACCACTGGTTTCTTTTGGGTGGAGCTAGATACCGCAGTAGAAGGAGTCGTCTTTTGAACTTTCTTTGGGGCTGCTCGTTCTTTAGTGGCGGTAGCTGGTTGCGCCGCGGTAGAAGATTTTGAGGTCGACTTTGAGCCCTGACCTTTCATAGATGCCGTGACAGCCGGGTGGGCAGCAGAGGTCATCTGTCGAATGGCGTCGGCTACCTCACGAGTCTGGTTGGTCATTGCCTGTATCTCAGCATGAAGTCTGGCCATTTCTCCGTCCGCTGGACGGAAAGGGACCCCCATCTGTTGAGCAGATAACATTGCTGCCTGCAAGGCTACCTCAGTGCTAACTTTCCCCCTCGATTCTCTTAGCATCGAAGTGTTCCTCTCATTAGATAAAGACACGGGCCCGGAACCATTAGATGCCGTATCATTAAAATAGGATGCCCCATCAGGCATATCTGTGCTCATGGTCTCGTCGTCGTCGCTCAAATGAGAAAGTGCCACAGGCGCAGTTGTACCCAGCGCCGGGTCTATAATGAAATCTGCGGCCATAGGGAGCTCATCATCATGTACAACAAAAACTAACTTGTCGTCATCTTGTGAAACGCAAGTCATGGGGAACATTTGGTCTTTAACACAGTCATGAAAGACAGCCAAAGTGCATGTCAACCGACATACGGCTTGCTTTCTAGTGGATCTTGGTTGACTGAAGCTTGGAGCTGGGTCTAAAGCAGCGGAAAGATCGTCTACCTTGACTTGCATGTTACCCGTTCCGACCAGAGCCACTTCACGATGATCTTCAAGTAGAGGAACATATGAAGGTGACTTCATATAAATCTCGGTATAGTATACTCGATCGATCCCGAAGAACTCTGCAAGAGTTGTCAAAGCCCGTGCATATTCGCACAAAAAGTTGGTGACTTCTGCCTCAAGTGTAATAGCCAGGGAAAGAATCATAGACCGGTTGAGAATAAACCAACATATGTACACCCTCAGAATCATCATACTGACGTCGCAGGCAGGGTCTAAATCAAACTCGGAATCTTCGCTTAAACTGGACTTTTTCGGATCAGGATCGCCTTTCGGCAGATTGTACATGGAATACAAGCGCATTATAGTGCGGGCAAAGTAAGATCCAAAACGTAAGGTGAAGCTGATCATTTGAGTGTGGAACTTGCCATATGCACTACTGGCAACCTGCTTGTGTGTAGCCAGCTCAGAAGCAAATAAATTGACGACTGTCATCTGGAGAAGTGTCTTGAAATCATCAGGTTTGAAGTTGTCCTTGTGCAATACCTCGTCCAGTCGTCTAAAGAACATATTTTCCAGTTCGGGAAGATTGGCAGATTTGGACCGTTCATGTGCGTAATAGAAGTAGGCATGGAGACGCACAAAGATGATCTCCAAGACCTGTAAAGGGAGGGGATCCTTTGTGGCAAGCGAGACTTCGGAGTTCTTGATACTGTAGAACTCAGTTTCCAGGTTCTTTGTGGCGTTTGGGTGTGGATCAGATGCCATCACGGCACGGTATAGGTGGTACACCACCAAAAAATGTTTGTTTACCTCCAAACTTGCCAGCCCAATTCCATGATGACCATGGGCCATTCTAGGTTCCAGCGTGTTTGCCATTTGATAAAAACTGACTGCTGTGTCGTAGAGAGCCGGCTTTGGCTTCAATTTCAGATGATGTCGTGCAAGATCACCAAGAGCAACCAAAGCGTCATGGCATGCTGAGACAACCATGTTCAGCATTTTAGGGGAAAGCTCAACGGGATTAACTGCTGGAATATCAGATTCGGGAAGCTTAAGCTGGTCTGCGATGCTCCTCAAGATGGGCATATCATAAGCAGCCATAAGCCTATGGATGTATCCCTCATAGAACATTTGGCATAGACTCAAAAATGCAATGTAGCGTTTCTCAATGCGACGAAGGGCGACATGTTGGCCACGCGAGTCTTTGATCACAGCATTATACAGCTTTCCAGCCTGAAGTTGTGTGTTCCAGAGTTCGGTTTGAACTTTGTGTCTGTGTGCGAACTCAAAATCAGCGAAGATGATAGTCATGCACTGCAAGCGGAGCCTTGTGGAGTATCCACGTTAGTTTGTTGAACCAGATTGACCGTAACGTAGGACAGGAAACTCTTACTTGGCGATGTGATCATCGATTCTCTCATATGTCTTTTTGTCATTAGCAGGTGGGCACTTGTTTATGAGACGCGCAATATATCTCTCGAGAGATATCTGCAGTTTCCGGGCCTCGCTATTTTAAGCCGTCAGTAAAGTATCAAACCATAGCATCAAAGAACAACATACCGCCATCTGGCCATCTGCGGGCTTTCCGTTTCTGTGGACATGATCGCGGCGAGCTAAACGCTTGGGACGCCGACGCACGGAACCGGAACAAGAAGCAGGTGCGGGGAAGCGGGGAGTTTCGTAGTAGGGTAGGAGGAATCAAAAGTCCGTGTGGCTAATCCCGAACTATCTCAGGCGATTTGGCTGGCACAGTGAACACAACGTTACAGTAAACAGACAGCCAAGAGACAGGGTTGAAAAGATGAGATAAGGTAAAGGGCAGTTCGGCGCAATATAGCAATCGTTATGCAACCGAAGAAACTATGCAAAGCTGTACTCAAATTGATCAGGACAGTATAAGTGAGACTGTCAAGGATCCATAATCCAATTCAACGGGTCACTGACAAAAACCAGAAGACCGTATCAGTCGTCCAAGTTGCAGTGCGGCGGGGTGGTAAACAGACCAGCACCGGCACAGATTGGACAGAGACAAGAGACACTGAAGCCGGGCATCAAGGGGACGGACAGGCGCTGAAAGCTTTGTCTTGTACGTTGAGCCAAGTGGTCAGACGAAAGGAAACGAAGAAAGGTACGAATGCGGGCGGTTAAGAGGGTATTCTAGTAATATCTTAGTCCACTCAGCACCAGACTGTGTGTATTTATAGCAACAGAGACTGGGCGACCAGATATACCACGTGCTGCTTCACTGGTTGGCGACGTTGGGTAACTGGCTTCACGGCATATGATGCGACATGGAGTGGCACAAGAAACATCGACCAGTGGACCACGGGATCAACAGGAACGAAGTGTCGACTGGGTAAAACGCAAGTAGGCAGGGACTACACTGTCGGCACTAGACGAAGAGCAACCAAGCAAGGCTCTCTATCGACGGGTGAGAAGTGCCAAAGAGTAATCCGCACGGAGGCTTTCGAAAGGGCACGAAGCACACACTCACACAGGATGCAGCGTCGGAGGAAACGAAAGATCAGAACAAGAAATAAAGAACAAGCGACGGACAAATCAAGTCAATGACGTAGAATAGCGATGGAAACGACCGTCTTCGTAGTCTGATCACAACGAATCTTCAATCCTGTGTCATCAAATTACTAGCTGTAGTTTTCGCACCTGTATGCACAGCCTTTTACAGCCCCAGTCCGTAAGCAGCTACCAATATTTTGCCCCTCACGTGAAATGCTTCTCGGCGACTTTTAGCTCCATAGGTGCTGGATAAAAATCGGTTATTCGCAAATTGCAGTGTATAATTAAGGTTTGGTCCGTGCACCTATCGAGAGCCTAGAGGCGACTTCCGCCCAAATCTGCTCTATCGGTTGATGCGCACTGGAAGCATGTAGATTATTTTAGGCGGAGACACCGCTGTGGCCAGTTCACTTCAGGCCTATACACACCGCCTATAACGTCACTTTCCCACGGCTTGGAGAACGGCAGCAGACGAGCCTGCCGTCATGCAGGAGGACCCAGATGGAGCTGGTCCACAGTCTGGCTGACCATCTTATTATCTAAACTTGCCCAATCAGTTTGTATCAACTCCATCGCTTACACCGTTTACTCATACCTCTTTATACCGTCTTTTTCCTGTCATTCAACAGCCTTAGCGTCATACCTATTTGTCCCACCAGGTCACCCAAACCGAAGTGACGTAGCACAAAAAGCTCTAGTGGTAATTGCACCCTATTCTAGACCCTGCTGGTACGGCTTCCACCCCGCACACATCCACACTTACCTCCCCGTGCGCCGATGTAATTCGGTCTGTCATCATTCAATCCCTTTCCTTGTATCCCTTACACATCACACACTGTCTCCATACACATTCCCATGTCCAAAATATAAGACCATAAGCTTAATAAACCATCTCTACAATGAAGCGGGCCCGTTCTGTCGAACCTGCGTATCCCCCAGATCAAGAGGCTGAAGCAGTTACACGTCCTGTGTCAAAGTACTCTCAGTTAGATTCTGCCGTAGCCGATTCTGAGAACCTTAGGAACAACCTTTCCATAATGCGCTGCTCACTGCCGCCGCATCCAGAACCACTGGACTTCAATAGTTTCCATGAGTACGAATCTCATTATGCGCGGCATCACTCTCACCGATGCACTGATTGTCACCGGAATTTCCCCTCGGGACATCTTCTAGACATCCACATTGAAGAGTCACACGACTCATTCGTTGCTGTTTTGCGTGAACGAGGTGAAAAGACTGTAAGTAACCCTGGCTTCCTCCGGTGGTCGTAGGCTAACCGTATTAGTACTCATGCTTCGTCGAGACATGTGAACGGAAGTGTTCAACTCCCCAAAAACGCCGCCTCCATCTCATCGACAAGCACCTGTACCCCAAAAACTTCTTCTTTGCTGTTACTCGTGATGGAATCGACGGCCGTCGCTCTCTTCTGAACGATGGTAACTTCCACCATCGTAGAAAGTCTTCCGACGCCAACACTAAAGCTTCTAGAAGACGCTCAAGTGTTCAGTCCGGCATCAGTTGCCCGCCATCACCCTCTAAGTCCACCGCCACTGGTGATGGTATCGATACTAGAGATACCACTATCAGTCTGGATGAACCACGGACTCCAGGGTCAAGTGCCGAGACCCCCGATACTGAGATGGAAGACCTCGCTACTGCCATGTCCAGTCTCAAGTTTCTTCCGCGTGGGGTTCGGTTCGGAAAAGGGAGAGCAGGTTTTGCTCGGAACTGAACATCTCGCCTTCCATGTGAGACATTTGGTTCAGTCGTAATATGGCATATATGTACCACTCGAAAAGGCGAATTCGGGGTTGCTATATTTTGTCACTGGTTAGATTGCTTCGGTGTTTTGTCTTTTGATGAGTTCAACGTCATATAACGGAGAATTGATAGTCATTATAATATTTCGATTATATCTCTCATAAGCCCGTCCCAACCGTGTTGTCATAGAGTGGTTTCAACCAATCCCCCAAGAGCAATGGCGAATGCGCAACAGCTGGACACAATGGTCTGCTGAATATGTGTTGATATTGATATTTTAGACATCCCAATATCAAAGGATGTAACAGAAAATGGTTCTGTAAAGTGAACCCGTGCTTTAATCAGCAGACGAGCACCCACGGCAGCCACAGCTCACACATTGCACCTCCTGGTCCTCTTTTAACTGGGCCCGAGGAACTCTGCAAATGCACGTAGAGTTAAAGTTCGTTTCCTTCGTCTGCACACATCTCAAGCAGCAAAGCTATAAACACATCACAGTTAGCGACTTCCACTTTCCTACAAACCGGAACAACCGGGTACATGACATACCTTCTCATAACCTTGCTTTTTCCATTTGGCAATCAGCATAGCATCAGCATATCCATTCTTGAGTAACCAATCATACAACTTCTTGCCGATCGCCTCCTTCTCGTAGTATAAATCGTAGACATAGCGACTCCTTTGATGAGCAATCTGGAAGATCTCCCATTGTGCTTGGTGTTTTGGTCCGGTTGGTGGCGGTTTGTTCTGGGCGTCTTTCATCTTGTTCTGGAACACGAGGAGATCCTTTTCGATGTCCTCGAAGCCCTCTGGGGGCGGCTTGCGTTTGGTCGAGCGAATGGGTGGCATTATGAAGGATGATCTAACAGCTTGTGCGATTGAAATAGTTGAATATAGTTCTTGTAGATGAACGGATAGGTTATCTAAGCTCGAATAAAATAGTATGGCGCCGCAAAAAATCGCAAAACGTCATCGACGCATCGCAATCAACAAGGCTGAGCGCAAATACCCACTCCAGAAAATTAAAATGGGTCCATTCAGCCTTGTCAGTCCCTGATGACTAAGCTGTAACCCCACGAGAGCAAGGACAATGCCAATGGAACCCCCGACGACGACGACGATCGAATGTTGTGCAAACGATCGCTTACTTGATATCACGAAGCAACCACCGAACCCCGAACCAAAACTCCGATATGGCTATTCTTCCGACCGAATTTGCGGTGCGAGTTCGCCAGTGTACGTGCCCATCTTTGTAGTTTGCGCAACTCTGGGTTCTCCACATGGAGATGTTGGAATTGTGTATTTGTGCGGGAACTAACGAGTCTGGGTATAGCTACAAACTGGAATGATGCGAAGCTCCGGGTTCTTCACGCATATCGCGCTTGGATTCGTTCGGTATGTCTTATTCGATCTTAACCCCCGATTCCCCGTCTAGCGTGCCCAAATGCGCCGGGAAAGTGGGGCATTTTCGACACTACCCGGTCAACAAGGTTTGGGTTATCTTGTGAACCACGGAGATGAAGATGCACGGGAAATAAGTTGAACTATGATATTGTGCGGCCCATAACTGACATGAATGATAGGCTCCTACAATTCAGAGCATGTACAATGTTCCTAAGCCAGTTCCTGTCATCCGTACTCGTATACGGGAGGAGTTTGAAAAGCACCGCTTCACCACCAAGATTGATCACGTGGATGTCCTATTGACAAAGAACAATGCTGAGTACCAGGTAATTTTGCATAGCAATCGTAGTACTTTCTCATCTAATTGACTAACCCGACAATCCCACAGGAAACCATGAACTTCTGGAAACAGACTCCCCATGTCATGGCCTACTTCAAGGACGAGAACTGGCGCGCCGGTTCCCGCATGCCTTCCAACTTCATCTCAGGCTTCCTTGAGGGCCGGAACTAAAGCTTTCACAAGCTCTATTAACTCACAATAACAGCACTCGAACCACCAGAATTGCCGCTAATGCAAGCCGTAAACAGTACAGCTAGCGGTCAAGAACAGTTCAGAATCTCTTTATAACAACAGAATAACCACATATTTTCAACAACAAAATCACGCTCTACAATCCCATTATTGTGAAAACTATGAGCAAAAGCAAACCCGGCGACCAAGCAAAAGAAGAAAAAAATAAACCCAAGAGCGCAGGAATTAGACGAGCGCAAGTACAAATACAACAAGATGAAACGCCCCGTCCCAAGTCATCGTGGCAGTTCGTGACTCTTTTTAGAAGAAATGATGGGGTCGTAGAAATGGCATGTCTACGACCAGGATAAAGGATGGTATGCGGAAAGTATGGATGGATGGTGGTGGTTGAGTGTTTACTCGCGGGTGCCAGCAACTGAGGTGGTGAACTCCTCGGACATAACATCGCACATAGCAGCGAGGTCGCTAAGGCCCTTACGGAGAGCGTTGACGGCGAAGCCCTCTGTACAGAAAAGTATGTTAGTATCGTAGTCTTTGGGAGTCAGCCCTTGGGAGGGTAATGTAATAGGGCCTACCATAGGTCTGAATTCTAATGTTCATCTTGGGCTCCGAAGGGTGAGGAATAGCATAGGCGCAGAACTCGACATCGGGGTTCTTCATAATGACCCAGCGAAGGGCATTGCCAAGGGTGTGGCCCTCATCAGTGAATTCAAACGACGCAGCGCGGTCGTCAGAACCGGGGAGCTAAACGGCAGGTGAAACTGTCAATAACCAATGTCTCACTACAGCAATCCAAGTCTCTTTATGTGAAAAAGAACTCTAAAATACACCAAAAGTGTTGGGAAACCTACAATGCGAACTTTCTGAGGAAGTTCCTCCTCGGCCTGCTCACCGGGAATCTCGGCCACGGGGGCCTCCTCCATGACCTGGTCCTCGGAATCGAAGCGCTTGACGGCAGACATTATGACTATAATCGGGTTGATTGCGTGAAGATATATATCTAAATCGAGTGTCTGGATGGTAATAAAAAAGTCGCAAAAGTTACAGGCGCAAAGGGGAGCTTGAAGGACGGGCGGAATGCGATTCAACATCCGCTATCCCGCCATGACGCTGCACCCGCTCAAAAAAAGTTTGGATTAGATGCGTTGCATGGGTTATCGCTAATCGATAAGGCCAAGCTGATATCGCCCGTGTTACCCTGTCTTCACCATGGGGTCGCAACTAACCCTATATGCTCAACATGCATGGTCACACGGGGGGTGGTTGTCAAGTCAAAGAGCGTTACACAACTGCAACTTCACCCCCTACAAAGCAACAAATTAGGCTACGAGACAAACCCATCCATCTCGTCCGAAGCACAAGTAGAGGTGTTCTCACCTGGAGCGTGTCTTTGGGCGAAACGCCACACAGGTCACAGGAAGATCCGGAATGCAATACTGTGACAAAGTACATGTTGTGACATGAGCGTATCGCAAGTCGTTGGGGATGGTGTGTGTGTGTGTGTGTGTGTGTGTGTGTTGTAGCTCATACACGGCTCGTGGTCTGTCCTATTGTTTGGTGTTCGCTTTGGGTTATGTTTGTGGAAAGAGACTTGTGGTATTTGATAATGCTGGGGATCGGCCGGGGTTATGCGGGTGTAGTACGAGAGAGCGTGTTGTGCTGTGTGACTATCAACCCTAGATTTGACACATTGGAGTATCAGAATCCGAGAGCTGAAGGAGTATGATGAACAAACGTCAGCCAATCGATTGCTAGGACAGCTAGGTATAGTTGTTCATGGTAAAGTAAGATTCTATTTGCTGTCTTGAAAACATAATGTTTCTGTCGGATAGAAAGATTACTCACATACCGCTACACATGTTTGTACCGTAGGGATCCCACACAGGTCTCAATCATACCAACACGACTCGTTCCGACATAATCTTCGTCGTCTCGCAGTCCCAACGATTACTCGTGGCGGAAGAACAAACTCTGCAATCCACTAGTCTACCTGCATCCAAGACAAACCACCTACATAAACACACACACACATATTCCTCGCCCGTACCCAGGGCCTCCTCGGTGCCTGAAGAATCCCCGTCGTTCCACCAGATGCACAATGGTAGATAATTCGTATATGTGGCCATGCGCCCCTCCATGGTGGATGCAACAAGATACATAAAAGGCTGCGCCGTAAGCATTGTGTGGAAGCCACACCTGCCTGGTACCACCACCAACGACATATCAGGAAGCTGCCATTCAGATCGCCGTCATATCCGTGCCCCTCCCGTTCTGTTTTTTTTCTACATAAATACAGGCGCAACACATGAAAAAAAGTACTTTGTAGATAGCACGTCTTGGTGGGCGTGAGTGGAGGTCTACATTAGTTCTTCCCGTGTGGGCTATTGCATATCTTCTTGTTGCGGGGTTGCAGCGGTGTAACCTACTTCATTTTACTACAGTTGTTGGAGGGCGGCCGTCAAAGTAGGTGGCCGTTGTTCAGGGTGTAGACGTGGCAGAATGGGGTGTGTGTGCATACAAATGTATGTATGTATGTATGAATGTAAATACATGCAGAGCAAAGGATAAGCCACTGCACACGAGTATTTGTCATTGTCTGGATCATAAAGGTGAATACAGAGATACCCGCTCGCAGGTGTCAAACGCGGGCTGTGGGGTCGAGAAATGCAAGCCGGGGTTGACAAAATGTGCACTCATGTTACGGCAACGCAATGTTAGTGAGGTTGCAGGCGGTAGTGGAAGTAATGCATTGAATCCCACGTTAAGCTTTATCCACGCCAGAGTTTGGAAGGTCCGGTATTCTGACGAAATAAGGCATAACAACCAAATCTACGGAGAAATCCTATATCTACTATGGCGGAGCGGATATTGATATCGGGTAATTAATAATGCGTTGGCGGACCGCACCACGGAACTAAAGTATCAATTTGAGCATTGAGGGAAGGCTGGTCACTATGGTGTAAAGCAAATTTATGAGCTCCGCGTGTGTCAGGTCTGTGTATGTACATATGTACATACATAGACACAGCTGTAGTTATCCGGCCGCGTTCAACACGGGAACGACAAATGCATGGCGGTACTCTTCGTCAATCCGACAGGTGTACGTCGTTCTATTGACATCATGGCAGACGTCCCACACTACTACCAGGCAAACGCCAGAGCGTCCCACAACAGATTGCCAAGTCTAAATAGTGATTTTTTAGTACAGCTTTTGTTAAATAACTCGAGCTTGTCAAGCACGCCACTTGCAAATGGCACTTTATGCCGTCATTGAATCAAAGCCTCCCATGAAACGATTTCCGCTCGTCTCTTCCTTCCCAAGCATTCCGCTTCAGGAAACGTGGTGAAGAAAGACACGGGCATGGAAAAAAAGCGTAAAGAGTGAAATATACGCACAGGCTGAATACATTTGCTTGATTTACAGCGCGGACCATTAGTCCCCCC
>NETU01000572.1:159981-197177 GCA_003032515.1 Huntiella decipiens
CCTTCATTGTCTCTTGTATCCGTCAGCGTGGCGATCTTCAGGCGTTTGACGGTGGATACACGACCCCAGACGCGTTTGACGCCTCTATTGACGAGTAAAAGAGTTGATAGTGCGGCTACGGTGTGGCTTGTGGGAAAGGAATGACGACGATTGCACTATGGTATCGATCAATCGGTGGGTGGGCACGATTGTGACTAGACTTGATGTGAAGTGATAACGCTAAAGTTCCAGCCCGGAACAACTCGGCCCGGTAGACTGACGAATATAATGCTGGTTCGACGATTGCTTTGCCACAGGGCTCGACGGGAATGTGGAGGGAAACGACCAGGGCAAAAAGGACCCAAGACAGAGCCATAAGCACCCTGCCGCGTGGCTAATAATAGCATAGAAGGGTGCCCCTCTAAAAGGCTGTATTGCGGATATTAGATGGACAGACGCAAACGCAGTGATCTACATGTTGTGACGAGTAAGCTTGAGTACGTTACCGAGCTCTGAACTAGGTGAGGACGTCTTGCATGCGTATGTAGAACAATAGACCAGGCTTACAATAGACATGTGACGAACGTTTGTAGATGGCAAAACCCGAACATTGGTACATTGTCAGTATCCGAATTGACAGAGTTCCATTGAGCAAAAGCGTACATATGTACAAATCACCACATTCTCAACAGCGACTTGATGCTTTCCTCAGCAAGTATTTCAACCCGATAATACAATCAACCCCGCTCGATTTCAATACATATCGGCCTCTATGCGGCGGTTCAATCACGGGGCTGATATAATGATATTGACGCAGTGGCGCTGGATCTGAGCCCAGTGAGGCCGGTGCGGAAAAGGTAATCGGGGGATTTGGATCGAAACGAGTTGAAACAAAACAAGGACGTCGTTGCCACGGTGGCATGGGTACATACATACATCATGTTCAATATTGTTAAGGACTTTAAAATCTGGGAAATGGTCCCGTGACCGACTACGACGCTGGATAGTTTGCGTTTTGAAGCTGAATATTGAGTTTGTGGAGATTTACAATGATGCTAATTCACAGCTCAGAAGTTGTCTCACTGAATAACGTGAATACAATGGAATAGTTTCCTCGGATTCTTCCCAATGGTAAGCTGTGAGCCAGGGTTCAGCAGGACGAACGTGCAAAAGTCATGTTGTTTACCATATTCGGTTGTATATTATAACAATCTACAGCCTGTAAGTCGTCACTAATAAGTCCGCGCCAGGCTGTTAACGGAATGACATGGTAAGGGCATAAGGAAAAAAAAGAAGACTTGCCGGATTTCCAAGTGTATTCCGGGATTCAAAGTGATTGCTTTCACCAAGCCCCGCGTCATTTTTGCCAGCCGTTTTTTTGTTTGTGTAGCTTTTAAAGTAACATATTCAACCTGTTACAATAGTTATGTACAATATGAGCCCCTCTAATCAAGATTCACAACTTCCCAGACGGTAAATATAAAACTCAAAATACCGGACCTTCTGTGCGAAGACGCCTTTCATTTACAGCACTGACCTCTTTTGGCTGAATCTCGGTGGACTCTTTTTTGGGAGGGTGAGTCTTGGCTGGCGATAAGCTTTCAAAGATTCAATCTATACGCAATGTGACCCGATTCAGTGGCCACGGGCCCTATCACCCGCTTCAACCCCAACGACAAGAACCACAAATTCAGTGAAAAAAAAAAACGAAAAGGTAGTATAAGTTGAAGTGCGGCGGGGAGAGGAGGGGGGAGGTTGGCACGTTTCAGGTTGGTCGAAACTCCGGCGGTCCTTTTTCCTCAATCGTTTTGGGTTATAGTAGAAAGTTCACTATAGCTAGTAGGAGATTATACCCGATTGGGAAAGTCGATGGAAGGAGACTAGAGAGCTGGTGAGGCGGAGGAGGGTGTTTTGAAACAAAAGTAGTTGATTTTTTTGGTGAGAAGAGGAAGTGAGAGACGAAATTGGTGACGATGGTGTTGGAAACTGCGGAGGTCGAAACGATGACCCTGTGTGAGATTGGATGGTGAATAGTGGAAAAGTTCAATGAGGGGTCAATGATCTGCATAGAGGGATAGAGGAGCGGAGCGGAAGGAGATGACTGCCTAGACTGCATCTGTGTTTGTGAAGTTTACAATAGTATGGAGGAAATACTATGGGTAGGATTCCATTATCTGCATGAGAATGTGCATGAGAAATGGTCCGTAAAGAGTTGATTATGAATGACGGTCAGTTTCATGGCTGGTTTTCAATGTATAACCCCGCATAGGCTAAAGCCATCTGGCACTTTCATATGGAATTGAGGTGGTCATAGACGTGGTCATAGACGTGGTCATAGACGTGGTCATAGACGTGGTCATATAGCCCTATCAACATGTCAATATATGGCATGACTTGACTTGATGTGACAGTTGTTCCCCGCAATCCTCAAACGACCATCTAACAAATGCAATAACCAATCGGTCTTATTGTAAAGTCAACAAACAACCAGATAGGGTCCCGTTACTCTCTTCTACATTTTCAATATATTGCTCTCTGTATGTAGGTGGCACAAATACGAATGAGATGCACTCCACTGTCTGAGGGAATTATATACTTTTGAACGGGTCCGATACTTGGAAATTCAGCCTAGTGTTTCTAAGCATGCACTCTTAGACGTATAATTCTCCCTTTGGTGGCGGAAGCGGGGAAAAAAAGACGTTGGATATTTAATGTGACAATTGTGTAGTTGTAACTATCTGTCATGGTGGATATCATGTTGTCACCATAAAGATGCAGGAAGCAAGCAAGCTGCAGTGTGCTCAAGTCATTGTGTGCCCTCTTGCAGCCAGTAAGTTGTTTAGTCTCTTTTTGGACAAGTTTTAAGAGGTTGGTTGGTGGTGCTTTCTGGGCTTGAAACACTTACTGGATAGGTCAGCCCCAAATATGAAACAATTTGGTCGGTCAAAGTTAGTGCGTTAGTGTGGAGCATGAGGACGCCCAGGAGGGGTTCTAGGGATATCAACTAACGTCACATGCAAGACTTTTCTTTCCAAAGAAACTGTGTGCATATTGAGAGATGCATTGTAGACAACTCGTATGGATGTATGATATATGCAGAGATAGATGCATACATACATGATGTACATGATGTACAACGACCTTAGTGCCACTCATGTTTTGTCTAGAAACGACCAGAGGCAAACTGATGTACTCATGCATGACCCCTTCCTCCCTCTTCATACGAGAAACTCCAACGAATGATTTTCCGTAAAACCGAAAAATCTACCAGGGAGGTAAATCAAAGCAAAGCCCCCAAAACGGCAGCACAACCTCAAGCTATCGACCATGATGTCATATCCCCCAAATCATCGTCCAAAACACCAACCTGGTACAAACCGGCCCCCTCATAATCCCGAGTGCAAATCGTCTCAACTTTTTTGTACAAAGATACATAAAACAGGGCCACTCTTGCGACGACCATTTCAGTCTCAAGGAGTTCGGGTTGTGGATTTTGAAGGGGGCGGAGACGGCGGATGGGGGGGGCATCTCCCGCTGTCATTGCTAATTGTAGAGTACTTTGAGGCGAGTTTCTAACTTGTTTTCTTGTTCCTGAGGCGGTCATAGACTGGATGCCGGGTTGACGTGCTGTTACCGTGGATGCAAAGTTTAGAGTTGTGTCATGTTGTTTTGTTGTTATTGTTGATGTTGGTCTTCCCGGAGGGATTGGTGATATCCTATTCCGAATGTCACACCATTGAATTTGTTCAACCAATTACATGTTGATAATGTCAATTGAGGGTTTTCATCGTTACTTTAGCTGTTTTATCTACCTACTTGTCATTCTCTAAAGCCTCTTTCCTCCGGTCCTCATCGTAAAATATCCAACAAACTGTCAGAATGATCCATAGGGTTACCATAACCCTGAAGATGGGACAAGAGACGTCTTATTAGAAACACACCCATGTTCGTTCCCAAACCCCCGTTGAATCGTTGAATGAGCAGGGAGTAAGGTATCCATCCTCTTTTAATAAGAAGAGACTGAACAAACAAGCTGTGATAAGTAGCAATAAGAAACACCACCAGAGACAAGACAACTATGGGCTCATGAATGGCGTCGCGGGTTCTATCTATTTTTGACATGTGCGGTGAGAGTCCTGAGAAGTGGCTTGCTGCCGTGATCCAAATCGACATGCATCATCCCTCACCGTAGACAAGCCTCTTTCCCAAAGTTTTTTGTTATCAGGTGTGAATAGATGTTTGTAGACACCTTGTATGTATGATACTTCACTACCACGAACAAAAAAATCACCTACAAGTTAGAGATACATCATAGTTTTGTAGTATAAACTTTCAAGTCACCTAAACTTTGTCATTGTAGGTGCTTGTTAAGTTCCCCCAATTCGTGTTACATGACGTTCCTTCCGTATGGTGCATCTCATCTCAACCTCATCGGCTAATCTCGAATAGCGCCTCAGCAGTATTTTTCCACGCTGTTAAGTCCCCCGTCCGTGGATGGATGACCTACTAAACAGGCCGTAATCTTTTCTGCATGTAATATAAAGTGAAAGCCGGTAGCGGGGTGAAGGGGTACGGAAGAAGAAGAAGCAAAACATCGGGAAGGGGTTGATATTTCTCTCAGTGAAGTTCCAGGTTGAGGTCCGCGCCATGGCCAGAAACTAGCCTTGTTTCGATGACTTTGGCGAAGAGAGTATTTCAAACCTGTTTAGGATGTTTTATTGACGATAAAATGAACCATTTAAAAACTGAGATATAAATCAACCCCTGTTTAATATTGTAAGAAAAAAAAAAACGAAAAAAAAAAAGAGAAACGTTCGAGGGCCTTGTGTACATTGCTCTGCGCCGTTTAGTCTTGGCCCGTTGGTCCCTTGAAGCAAATACATATACCGGAGTAGGTTCCCGTGAGTTTCTGATATTCATATCTCGGATTCTCTCTTTTCTTATATCTCATTTGGTATTTCACTTTTCCTGACTTTATCAACTTTACGCCTTCAAGTCTAACCTCGCATATCCCAATCTAAAAAAGCACACAACCGTCTATTCTTTTTTTCTCTTATAATTCTTTTGGGTCTATTTATCGCAACCTTTAAGTTTCCTGTCCTTACAACTGCAGCTTAGAGAAATTACAAGACCGGGGCCAAGTTCCGCCACCTTTCCATCAGCTTTTCTTTTCTAGTCTTCCATTCGCAAAGACAGTTCAGTATACAAGAAAAACGAACAAAACAAAACAAAAAAAGTAACAACTTTGTTATACACCCCCTCCCCAGCTCCATTGAACGCCCCAAACGAATAAAACGAAGACACAAGCCAGCAAAAGAGAAGAGTAAAAAAAAAAAAAAAACAAATATTAAACGCCCGTTTTTCTCTCTTCGCCCTTTACAACCTTCAACCTTCGTATCATCGCACTTGATTGGCCAAGCCAAAGTCATCTCCCCCAAAATCTCTAGCTCGCTTCGGTCCATTTGGCGACCCCTAGTTCCCTCCCAATTCTCTCAGCAGGCGTCTTTCGCTCTTCTTAATATCCACCACTCTCCCACCCCAAAAATCCTCGCCATGAGCGCCGCAATAATGGCTCCTTCGCCGGCTCCCCACGATCGGCCCCCATTCCCGCCGTCTACAACCGGATCTCCAAACGTTAATACTACCTCCACAAACTCTCCGCCCCACTCCGGCTCACCGAACACAAATCACTCGGCTCCAGTACCTCCGTCTCCTGCTGCTCAGCGCGCTGCTTTCGCTGCTTCTACTGGGCCAAACGCTTCAAGATATCCTGTTCATCATCACGCACAACATCCTCAACCACCCCCACCACCGCATCGTGGAAGCCGGAGTCCACGTACCCGTCAAAATCACGGCAAATCTTCACCAAGCGCGTAAGTCACTTGTCTTTTTTTACTCTCTTCACTTTGTCCTGTCATGGTCTGCCATGGTCTGCAATAGCCTGCATAATCTACCTGCATTTCGCCTGTGCTTGTCTCGCCGATTGCTACTTACTGTCTCTTTTCGTCCGGTTGAAACAACCTCACACACTCTTCAAATCTTCTAATTCACTAAAGCTAACCGTCATGTTCCGTCTTTTAGTTCTCGCGTGCCCACAATTGTAGTTAAGAAAGAGCCCACATCGCCCGACATGCCACCCCGCCACCGTCCCCGTAAACTCGATCTTTCCAAAACCGGCCTATCCGGTCCCGCCAGTGCCCGCCCCTTCACTGCTCTCGGCGTTCAAGAAGTCGGTCTCGCCTGTCTTTCACCTGGTCTCGTCACTCAAGATCCCAACATGAAGGAACAATTACAGCGTTCCATGACCGTCCGTGAGCAACAGCGCGCCATCATCGAGGCGCGTCTTCTCCAACAATCAGGAAAGGGTGATGCTTCTCATCACCATGGTCCTGCTACCGCTAAGGATGGTGGCTTCAGTGCTAAGACTCCCGGCATGTCGCGCCGTAACAAGGCGCCACCAGGCTTAAGCATAGTTGCACCCGCCCACGAGGGTTTCCACGATGAGCGCGTCGTTCAAAGTGCCCCATTAGGTCAGACCTTTACTGGTCTTGGCCACGGTCACCCACTCACCCGTCACATTGCCAACCAGCCCGCCACCAAGCTCTCCAACACCTCGCATATCCACCCAGTGCCACATGCGTCTTCCGGTAACCGCCTCCCCCCACTAAGTGACGTATTCAACAACCCCCACTCACACTCACATTCCAACTCTACCCACGACCAACAACAACAACATTCTCTCTACCCACCAAATCGTCACGCTCCTCTCCCATCACCTTCCCACCCACCACCACACATGACCCACGGCCCACCTAGTTCCCGCCCTCGCGACTTCAAATCCGCCGAAGAAGCCCAAGCCGAACTCGCCGGCGGCCGTGCCGAACTCCTCCCCAAAATAGTCCACTACGGCTCCCACCAGCCACCGACGCCACCATCTCCTCACCACGGCGCCCCTCACCCGCACCACGGCCCGCACCACCCCTCGCAATCCATGCAACCACCTGCGCCAGGCTCCGCGCAAAAGAGACGTCGCGCAGAGTACGAAGAGGGAAACAGCCCACCACTCGGCCACGGCCCCAGTGCCCACCGCGGTATGCCACCGCAGCCAGCTCTGGGTCCCTTTGGCTATGGTCGGGATTCACCAGAGACACAGCGGGCTAAGAAGGAGGAGTTTATGCAGTTATGTGGTCGGGCGTGGGATCTATTCCACTCGTAATTTTTTTGATAAGATGGAGTCATGCTTGGTAAGAAGTGGGTTGGTGTAATTATCGTGCTTTATTTTCTTGTTTTCTTTTCTTGGCCATTACCTTTCTTATTACGTTGTTTTATTCTCGTCACTTTTTTTCTGGTATTTTGGGGTTGCCTTTGTTTTTTTCTTGTTACTGGTTTATTGATTTGGGTTTGTTGTCCTTTTTTGTCTCCATTCATTTTCATGTTTGCTTCCCTTTCTTCTCTTTCGATTTCCCTCGATTCCGTCTTGTCATCCCGTTGGTTCTTGGCTTGTATACCCATATTTCCGGGTTTCTTTTTTCACTTACATACTCGGCTTCCGTCTCCACAAATTTCAAAACTCTGTCCATAGTATACTGTGAAGCTTGTTTCACGTCATATAGTCTTGATGAGAAACTCAACATCTTCAATATAATTCTTCAATCGATTGTGATTCTTCTCGTCTATTGTTCATCCATAGTACATAACATAAACAACCGTGACCCTAGCCACTGTCATTTCATTCCTTCACCTAAGCCTCATGTCTCGCCGATTAAACAACCGAGATATCCGGCATTCCACAACACGAAAGACACACATAAAGTATTGACACAACAAATCTTGTTAAAGAATATATACCGGAACACCGCTGACTCCAAAATGTACTCCCCACCAACCAACCGGCCACAACCAAAACAAAACTACGAAGCGCCACCAACAAGATATGGTCCAACATGAACCAGGTAACAATAGGAAAAGAAAGCAACGCATTTATGAAAAGCAAGATAACCACAGAAAATAGAAAAAAAAAAGAAAACCAAAAGACTCCAAATTCCACACCATCCCAGCATCATGAGTGTAACTGCATAGCAAGACACTGAAAGTCGCTCTGTCAGTTCGGGAAGAAAAAGAGTATGCAGAAAGAAAAGAAAAGAAAAAAAATACAGAAGAGATGAAAAGAGGGATATATGCTCTAAAGGTGAAAGAAAAGAAAAGGCTAACCAGCCAGAGAAATGAAGAAGAAAAAGAAGAAAAGAAGGAAAATATGCAAAGTGTAACAAAAAGAGGCTAGAATGTGTCTTCCGCAAACACACCACTATCAAGGTAATCATACCAAACGGCAATTTCACCATTGATAACAGCTCCAGCATGTATAAAAAAAGCACAATGAGACGCCGAGAAGTAATCATGGCAGTCTCAATTGTTGAAATCGGAACTTTTATGTCATTGTCGTCGTTGAATGTTTTAAAGAGAGGGTCTACTGAGTGGGCAGAGTTGGCCACTTGAGATTTCTCTCTATTCGCCCTTCTCGCCGGCGTGGCATACCTTGATCTCACGACCCCATTCAGACTTGAGAACTTGATTAGCGGTCAAGCGACGTTTGGGATTAGGATCAAGGATCGAGTAGATGACGTTTCTACACCGGGACTGTAAAAGTAACAATGTTAGTATATATACTTTGTATAAAGTCATTGTCGTGAACAAGTAACTTACTCGGGACAAACTCTCAATAGGTCCATATCCAGCCTCATCACGACGACCTTCCAGATAGCGATCGTAAAACTCATCGTGATCCTTCTTAGCCGCATGCCACAGATGTCTACCTGTCCGCATAGCCATGTAAATCACACCACAAGCCCATACATCTACAGACCGAGCATCAAACTCTCTCTCTGTGTACTCCTCAGGAGCAATGTAAGGAGCAGAGCCGCAAAGTCCCGAAACCATGTGTGGGTCAGTCTCCCAAGCCATACGGAAGCATTCACCGTTACCAAAGTCGGTGATCTTGAGCGCACCGCTCGTTGTGAGAAGCAAGTTTTCTGGCTTCAAATCTCTATGGGCAACACCCATCTCATGAAGGTAGTTGACACCACGCATGAGTTGCTTAAAGAAGCAGTCAGCCTCCTTAGACTCCAGCTTTCCTGCAGCCAAGACCAGTGTGTATAAATCTCCACCAGCACAGAACTCCATGACTTCGCAATATATACCACGATCGTCTTTAATAAGATCAAGTGTATCAATGACATTTGGGTGGTGAAGTGACGACGAAATGCAAAACTCTGACGTCAGACGCTTTGAGTATTTGCGCTCACTCTCATCGTCTCTTCTGCAAAACTCCTTGACGGCAAATAATCTGTCGGCACCGTTCTCGACGCGCTTGTGTGAGATTCTGACGATACCAAAAGCACCACGTCCAATAACCTCGGCACACTTTCCATACTTTTCCTCAAAAGTAGCAGGAGTAACTGGTACCTTGCGATCATTGGTAGTCTTCTTTTCCAGGCGCATATCCGCAAAACCAGACATAAGAGAAAGATCCGTCGTAGGCTCATCGGTACTCTTTCCCAGCCAGTTCTTGAACATGGTCTTGAGCTTTTCTTGTCTAACACTGCTTTTGAGGTGATGGCTGTGGTGGGCCGCGCCATCGGCAATTTCGTCTTCAGAGTACTGGTAGAAACGGGGCATAAGCTTTTGTGACTTGGTATCCATGGTGGCCTTGCGACTTGGCGCCATGCTGTTGGCCCCGACAGGAGTGCTGGTTGTGCGAGGAATAACCGGAGTGCTTGCACCGCTGTTGGCCGACGAGATGGTCATGCTAGAACCTCTCGGACGGTTACCTTCACCGGTGTGGCGCCCGTTACTCTCGCGACCAGAAAACATGCGAGAAAGGAGCTTCTTGCTACTTGATACAGGCTTTAATGGTTCTTCTGTGGCGACACCACTATCGACAGCTCCGATACGGGGTGACTTTTTGATACCCTCGGTACTTCTAATAGAAGAAGCCCGTGAGCTCAGAGGAGACGACTCTTTTGGTGACATGCTGAATATGAATATGTTGATGATGTAAATAAAGGAGGAATGCCAAATTCGACGAGCACAGTTATATGCGTTGAAACGGGCCGAGGTATACAGAGGCGAGTGGCGACTAACACAAACTCGAGGGTTATATGCGGCGCCCTAGGAAGGTGGTGCAAGTTGGTCGTGCAAATAAAACTCGAACCAAACGATCAGTCGTTCTGGCAGGCGACAAGGTGGGCTGGTCAGTTGATATAGGAAAAAGTGTACCAGAATGGAGCAACAGGATGGACACAAGACCAACAAGAGCTCCACAGAAGAAGAAATTGATTTACTGGACCAGTTAGCGACGGCTTCATTCGTCAAAAACGCTTTCACCAAAAATCGGCCCAAATAGATACGCAGTCGCTCCGCCCGGACAATCGCCAATCTGCACTTGGTACGTAGCACAGCCAAACGCAAAGACAGCCACAGCAGCGGTCAAACGTCTCGAGTAAGACTGACGACTTGCTCACCCATTCCCAGCGACTCTTTTTTTTCTGTAAAATAGGGAAGTTCCGTAGGTGTGTCGAACAGTAGGCAAGCGTAGTGCATGGTAGCGGTAGCTCTAGATTGGGCGATTGGCGGGGCGCAGCGAGAGAACCAAATGGGCGACAGGCTATTAGCCGTGGATGGCTGACATACTAAATTATAGTGGAACAAATCACGCAACCACTAAAGGACAGCAAAGAAGAGAAGTCAAAAAGATTCCACCGAAGTAGAAAAAAAAGGGCTTGCAATGGAGCAAAGCAACGAAAACGAGAAAATGGTAAAAGATGAGAGCTGGTGAGCAAAAGCGCTCGGTAGCCAGGTGCCCGCAAAGGACCGTAACGGCTTGGGCTTGAGAAAAAAAGGTCGAAAGGCTGGCCGAGAAATAAGGACGATGGTCAGTGAAAAGCCAAAGAAAAAGAACAGAAAAAAAAAGAGGAACGAAAAAAGGAAGGGTGGGAAAAAAAAGACGAGCAAAAAATATAACAGGAACTAGAGAAATGTTGATGGACAAGACTGTGGGTTTTGGGAGCAAGACACTGAAAATGGATCCAGGCGAGCTTTAAAGAGCAAGAGAGAGCGAGACTAGCGAGCGAGCTAGAGCGAGCAAACCAAAGCAGTGAAAGCGGCGAAAGTAAAACCACAGAGGGGCATTACAAATGAGTCCTGAGGGGTGCTAGTGCAGTACCCAGAAGGCCTTTTTTCAAGCCTGTGGCATTGTTGAACATTAAGCCTTCAGAAAGCCGACTTTTCTGGATTTCTCTAGTCTATTTCTCAAAGGTAAAATGGGAAAGCGAAAAAATAAGAAAAAAAAACTTCACTTGAGTTTGGTGGGTAGTTGGTGGCGCAAAGAAGGGGAGATCCCGACATGTTGCGACGGGTTAAACTGGACAGCTTCAGCTGAGACTTTATCACTCACATTATATCGTAGTAGATCGATCACGATAGACTTTGTTCAACAATAGGTAGTATGAACAGACAATAAGAGACACTGTAGTAGAGAGATACTTTCCCTTTCGTTCTTTCTTTCTTCCTTCTTCTTCTATCGCCACTGACTTTCTTTTACCGTTTTCGAAGAGATGTCCCGGTATAAATGCAAACTCACACCGGCGAGGGTCAGAGGCGTCGGAACAAGAAGGGGCGTGCGAGGGTGTGTGGCCAGTGATTCAGGGTTCACACAGACAAAGTCTGGAAGCCAAAGAAGCAGACAGGGCAGAGGCGGTATAAAAAAAGAAGATGGATCACCAATCAGGTATACCGTGCTTGTTGAAATACAGTTGTAGTTATATGTCAGACGGGTATGTGGATCGTATTGTGTGTGGATGTGATGACAGTCTCGGTAGATGGGTATTTATGAGTAGCGAGCTGAGTTTCGAGATTCAGAAAGATATATTGCTGTATCGATAGAAACATGAGATTTCTAGGAGTGCGTGACAATGATGAGAAGATTGAGGCGATTGAATTCTTAGGAAGCGTGATATGTCAGGTAACCGGTAATGGAATTTGTTTGATAAAAATACTGATGGTCGTGGTCAATAACGAGTTTAAGTACATCAAAAAGTAAGACCATGGAAAAATAGATGGACACAATTTATATTGCCTGTTGTAGCCTGCGAAAATCCAGTGGCAAATTTTGGAAGTTGCCGTCAAAGAAATTATATGCGTGAAACCCGAATTGCAGACACTCAATCTACAACATATAACCAACATTTTGTACATGTATACAAATGGCAAGGAGCTACAGATCTAGAGAAACCGAAACCAACCAGGAAGGAAGAGGCAACTTGAAGACTTGATTACACTGAGCCTGCAGTGTCCGTAACACCAGGTACATTCTCGCATCTGTTTCTTACGGCCAAGACTTTACGGAGACGGCGTTGCGATGGCCTCAGAGCCACAACGTCCAACCCAACGACCCAATGTTGTATCTACATACAATGTGGGTGTGTATATGTATGACCGACACAAGACAACCTGCCAGCCAGCTAAAAATCGCGGGGTCGTCAGCCAAGCTCTTCAGACCCTAGTTATCGTTTAGAAAGTTCAGGTTGTCATGACCCCGTGATCTGGGGGGTATTAACAGTGCCGCACTACGCATGTTTGACAGAATATGGTCGGATTATCTAGGTTTTTGTGTTTCTTTTCTCACGATGCTGAGGGGGGCGGCGGGTTTGTCATGACAAAGGGGAAAATTCGTAACCAGGAGTCATTGACTGTATGTGCTTGGCAAGCCGAGCCAACAAAAGTCAAACATTAACAGACTTCGGGACGGGCGACATAAAGATTCCGAAAAAGGAAATACGGGTCACTCAAACACACTTTCTTCTAACACGAATCTGTATGTGGGTATATTTTATGCCAAAGTTGGGTGGGTGGCGGATATGCTTACGGCTATATAGACAACCATTCAGGGACACCGGACGAAGATGACCGCTGTCAATTTACAGGAAGGTCTTGAGGCGAAGTTGATACTTTTTGTTGATGAACCCAGAGAATAGCATGGAATCAAGAGTGGGGGTTCAACAACATGGGCAAACAACAAGCAAACCATGGTCCGTAGACGAGTACTACACATACATACAATGTGAATCTGCATGTACATATGTAAGTATTTACACACACAGACCGTTTCCCCTCTCTCGTCTTCTCCTCTACAAGCATAATCAAAACCAAAAACGTCCCAAAAACACCAACTGCGCCGCAACTTTCCCAACAGTCCGTCATGACCATATATTATTTGGCGAGCCGCGACCTTGACCACTCATCAGGAGTTCTAGCAATCATCTGAAGCAGCCCCAAGTCTATACTGTGAAACGGTCATCCAGGGGGAACAGAAAAAGCACAGAGCCTAGTCAGCACTCGGCGAGTAAAAGGAAAAAAATAAACCACGAGCAAAGCCCCCCCAAAAAATGACATAGCTAGCCAGGGTCTGACACTAAACATAGACCTTCTCGTGGCCCCTTGGACGTGCTGCTGCATTTCGACGTTTGGGAATGCCGTCGGGACCCCACCTCGGCAGTCCCCATATCACACCCCCAAGACCGGATACTACAGCCAAAGAACGAACTACAAAATTACCGAATCATGCAAAACCATCAGTTTTCAGGGACCACCCTGACCCGAAGCACACGACGATCGCATAGTGAGGGTATGCGGAGTATCCAAAGAACCAACGCTTTGTCACCGGAACCAGAATGACGGATCTCCGCGGTGGCCACATTGGATGGTTGGAAGGCTGATTCCGCAAGTATAAAGGGCCAACATCAAACGGGGATGGCCGTACTAGGACGGAAATAGACCAACAACCGGCGATGACATGTGGGGGGATTTCAAGTGTTCATCGTTATTCTTCTCTCTTCATGCAATCTACACCGGCTCCCGTAGCCCGGGTTGATGACTGTTCAAATTGGGTTAAAGTGACATTCATAGCCGAACAACTCGTCCAAAGTATCACAGATATGTCTGTATGTAGTTAAATACGTCATCGCATTCCAGGATATAGTAGACAGTAATATTTTGCCACATCCAAACCATGACGTTGGTTCTATCGTCTATCAACAACACATCCTAAATTAAAACTGACAAATTGTATAGGTTGAGCTCAAATATGTACAATGACGTAATACACAGACTGGTATGCATCCTACGGGCCAGGATATGGTAAGTAATTCTTTACCGATTCCCTGTCCGCAGTCAAAATCGAGCACCCGGTTAAACTTGGTCTAGAACCCTAACTAAGGGGTTCCATGGAGATTCGGAAAGCAGAGGTTGAACAATTTTTTCGTAGTCCAACCTGAATCTTTTCAGACGCAAAATGGACGTTGATGTGTATAGGGTCTGGTGGTAAGCAAGCCAAGCAGTCTGACAAGTCCATTGTTCACTGGCCTAGTAATTCCTCCACACAAAGACAGTGGTCATTCGCGCATATACTGACGAATGGGAGTCTCCGTGGTTTAGGGCTTCAGAAGATAGTCCAAAGAGGGGGTTTTCCAGGTAAAGCCGCTGTTGTTGTTGACTAGATATTAACGACAATTTGGTCCTGCAAATTTCTTTCTGGTGATGGGTCGTCGTGACATGAGGAGTCGACTTGAGAAAAGTAGAGAAAAGTGCGAACTGGCTGCAGTGGCGAAACGCAAGTCATTCCCACAGAGCATCGTGACATGTTTTCTCCAGTGCTCTACGATGCACACACGCCCGGGTGAATGGACTTGTTGGGAACACACACACACACATACATATGTTGCCATGGGTCGCTGGACAGTCGTCTACATAGTACAATACGACTCAGCAAAGCAACACACCAGCACAATTACCGTTTTAGTTTTGCGTTATTCAGTTTCCTCCTTCTCCGCCTTTGCCCTCCTACACCACCATCACGACAAGTCCGTGCCATGCAGTTCCTATCTCCAAAACAACCAAGATCACCGCTGTCACTCGTCCCCTTTTACCGGCCAAATTCTGGTCTGGTGGGGCTCTAAAACGCTACCACCGGACTTTGCCCGGCATGGTGGATGCAGTAGCCATGACGTGGGATGGATGGCCCTTAGTTTTGTGGGGCTAGTTAGCGAAGGGAAAGCCCTGGTTTTACGGAGTCTTTCTTTCTCTGTGTGTATGGCTCGCCGTTGGCCTTTTGGGCGAACAGGCGGGTCGCTTTGGAATGGAGAAGGCCTACATACATACGTGAAGGAGGGGTGTTTGTAAGCCCTGATCCGGTGTCTCGAAGAGGCCGCCAGATCAAACGTTGTAGCGGCTCGATGCGGGGGAGGAGATTTGGTCGGTTGTGTAAGCGCACTTTGATAACATGGCAGGTCTGATGAACCCAGCCAAAAAAAAAGCCATGCCACGGTGCCGTTTCCGTTCCGGCTTTCCGGCTTGGGAGGTAACCCGGTGGTGGGGTTTCCTTTGAGACACCTACATAGTACCGTTGTCGTACAAAGACAGCCAAGCGCTTCCAATTCCATGTACAACAACCTCTTGGCTGTCATTGAAGCGAGCAAGAATGAAGAGCCAAGACTGTGAATGCATGGTCTTTCGGCTCCCTTGGAAAAGTATATACTACGCAAGATGCGGCAAGACTACAGCGGTTCTTGCCAAGCCGGCCCCGTCGATTTGTGAGTCTGCATCGGTTGCCTCCCAGCCAAGTCTGGAGATTATGGACTGCAGGCTTCTCCATTTCTGATGCTCCCCTTCAGTTGCAGCAGGGCAACGACATGGCTAAAGGTAGTAAGATGCCGATTCGAGTCTTGGCAGTTCCTCTTTGGCGTGCCATTGCAGAGATGAAGGGGGTCCTAGACACTACACCGGTGTAGTATGAATAACTTGTAACTTTGGTTGGGTCTTTGGTTATTCATTCCAGGTGTCATTATGTACGACGATCCCACCTTTTTGGGGTTCATGATATTCCAACTTTGCTATATTGCGCCATGCCATTGATAGGACCTGATACTACCACGGGGTTGTATAGGGTTACATAACTCTGACATCATCGATCGGAATGGGATGATTATTACCGTAAATTATCGCTTCTACCCCTATAAGTGGCAACCCCCAAAGATCTTCATCAAGTGAAACCTAACGAGACTGCGAAGTGGCTTGTGAGGATACTGGTTTCCCTAGAATGACAAACAAAGACGCCTCGACCAAATTCAAACACCCGAAAAAAGAAAAGAAAAGGAACAAATAGACGATTATAGGTTTCTATTCTTGCCCATCTAGTGGGGGTTTTAGCTTGTCGGGTTTTCTTGGAGGTTTTCCCAACTGTTATGCGTGGTGCATCGACAAGGCTATATGGACGAGGCGTACGGATTAGGTAAAGCTTTTGTCACGGCAATGTTCAAACCTTGTTTCGCCCAGCGTCTTGGCCGTCGGCACGAGACGACATGGGATTTTGTAGTGGTGGGTGAATATGCAAGTGTGGTGGTGATGAGTGGGTTTGGGAGAAGCAAAGAAAGAAAGACATGAGAAGGGGTGTGACTTTGGAGTTACAATACACACACTATAATGCGACATATAATAACGACATGTCTGCCGTTTTCTTGGCGGATTGTGAGAGGACTGAAGAGCTTAGCTTGGACAAGACAGTAGATCACGAGACCTAACTTGCGAGTATGACAGTCCATACTTCAGATCTCAACAAGACATGGATGTGTCAAACTAGCTTGAAGACGGGACAACCTCAAACAATGGAATCATCGTCAAGTCCCTATATCGTCGTATTCCCAGCCCATCACACGAACCCCAACAAACCCCAGTTCCCAGCTAAATCAGGACAAGAAAACTTAGTCAGCAAACCAAAATCATCCTTCCCAAACCCAGTTCGATTGGGCCCCACTATATCCATGCATTGGGATTCCGGCGGCCTCCTAGTTCCACGCCTACATGTAAAACCCATAGCTATGATCTGCCATGTTTCTTCTTCAGAAGTATATCTCTGTCGGCTATAACGTCAATCCCATGGGAAGAGCGTACATAAATATATGATGTAAAGGAGCTTGGCCGAACCGTTTTCAAGTTATTGGTCGGGCGAGGAAAGACGGGGGAAGACTGTATATGTGCTAGGTGTATATGCGTTTTTCAGGCTGAAAGACGAAGATGTACAGACATATAGTATAGTATACGGACGTATAGAGGGATCTCTGGTACAGGCTTATAGTGATGGCATATTACAAAGACGACGCTATTATACGTAATTGCTTGTGCGCCATGGCCAACATCGTGCATCACGGGGGAACCAGATGGCGAGGCGAGGTGGATATTGCATTTCTGTTACCAAATTGAGCGAACCACATGAAGATGATTCAGTAATTGTGACGTCCATATCATTTTGTATTGGGTGATGCATTCGACAACCCTTAGCACTATATCAACTTTAACCTTCCAAAATGACATGGCCAATCTAGAAGCCTCTATTCCCACTAACAACCAAAATAGTATATTGCTTCAAACACTTCCATCTGTTCTCTTGCAAAACGAACTATACCCGGATATGATAGATATAGCGGGCCTTTTGTGTGGCTTCCCGATGCAGCTGTAGCTTCCCATCTCGGAAACATGTACATATCTGTTGTCTTCTCATCGTTCTTCCCGAATAAGCAAGTCTCTACAGCCTGTATAACACAACGACCGACCACATGGTGAATATCTTCAAGCTCAATGGCTAGATGTTACAGGGTCAACAAAGGGATATGAGGAGACAAGAGGCTGGATATGAGCGCATTACAAATTAGCGGGTGTTTACAGGTTTTACTACTTGGAGATTGAGGCTGCTGAAGCATCTGTTGTGATATGTCGGATGGGTTGGGTGACGGACAGTCTTATGGAGTGGAACTTGAAAGACAAGTCTCGTTGGATGTTCTTGACGGGTTTTCTAATCTGCAGATTCCCCTGTCAACAGTGTCTTTACCGTGTAAGACGCGTCGACTGTCACCAATCCCAAGAGCCCATTCTACCGCCCCGCCTCTCACCTAACTGCGGACATACCTCATCAACCCCATCCGCCTCCGCCTCATCCCCAAATCGTATCTCCGCATGCATCCCTTGTGTCATGACGTGCAGATAGAAAAAACACACATCAACTGGTTTGCCCATGTCACACCCTGCATATGTATGTACACAGAAGAACAAAAAAAAAACACACCCAAGGCCTCAACGCCGTGGACAGATGAACAAAATACACCAGAACCAACGAATACTCAGCCTGCGTTGAGCCGCATGCACATAGTCCTGCAGGTCGGCAACCAGTC
Organism: Huntiella decipiens; assembly: GCA_003032515.1. Taxonomy (NCBI): domain Eukaryota; kingdom Fungi; phylum Ascomycota; class Sordariomycetes; order Microascales; family Ceratocystidaceae; genus Huntiella; species Huntiella decipiens. The sequence continues at coordinate 178,236 of NETU01000572.1, forward strand.
CATCTCATTAGAAGCCTTAGTGGCGCGGGTGGCGGCTGATAGAACGGAGGGACATGGGCGACCTCGATGCGCCCAAGGGGTAGGTCTCCGGAAGCTGCTACTAGAACGGTAAACGCATATATGTACACTCTGGATGTGCCGTTTGATGCAGCTTTGTGAATCAGGGAACTCCAGCTGAGGCGGGTTGAATGCTAGGCGAGTATGCAAGCGCCATGTTAGATGTGGAGGTCCATGAGACGTTACTGCAGCCAATGTATGTACAATGTAGACTTTCACATGGAATCTACACAACGGTGTACACATGTACATCCATATCCGCTCGTTAAATTCCACCAAACTGGGTACTATGTACCTTCCCAGCAAGTCACGACTTCCAGCAAACCCCCAATTCAAAACAGGGCGGAATCATGCCATGGCCCGGCCAAGCCAATACGACTCCGTCTATCAGATCATCAGGGGCAAAACCCAATCCGAAAACCCCGATAGCCCCGCCACCAGGAGAAAAAAAGCATCAAGGAAAAGCAAAAAAACCACTATAGACATCACCGCTATTTTCAAGGCTTCCACGGCAAATCATCAAAAAAAGACGTAAAGCCCTTACATTTAAAGTGTCACCGCAACCGGGTAGCCGGTGGTCTAGACCTTTTCTATGTATGTACATACCCCCTTGAGCTGGTGAACCCCGGTTTTGATATACCACTAATAGGGGATACATGTGCATATGTATGCAGCAATTCATGGATGCCAATAGTAGATATAGTGTGGATGCCCAGAGATCAACTCCTCCAATGCGGGTGGTTACATACACAGAGACTGTCTCATGCTTATCAATATATGCCAAGACGACCGATGAGCCGATATCCACAATAGAGAAACTGAGAATCGACATCTAGAACTATAATATGGTCTAAGATGTGTTGTCTCATAAATCTATGTAGATAAGATACTCATGTTCCACTGCTCGGACCGATGTCTCTAATATGGACTGCAAATCATAGAGTACGGGAAAATTGATTGGGTATTTTACTTGACATTATACTTGGGATGAACCCATGGTCTAGCCTCATGGCTCAGTCTTCCGGAAACCATCTGTGCATCCATCATCGTATCCCGAGTCAACCCTAACAGCCTTGAAAGCGCCCGATGTCCCCACCGGGCACATGCCATTTCCCGGACCGTCTTCTGAGCTGACTTCTACCGTTGGCGGTTGAACTGTAGCTTGCTTCAACTCTAGAGCCTCAAGAGCACGCATGATTGCGTCTTCTCTTTTCTTCTGAGTCGCCAGAGCCTCACCAAGACGATCTTCCACGTCCCACGTGACTTCCGTTGGACTTTCAGCCACATAGTCTCTATCCGAGTCCCGTTTTGGTACATGATATGAGGAACCTGTTCCAATACCGAGATATCCCGGAGAGACACCTGTTGGTACAGAATCATCGTCATCAGCGGGAACCACAAACAAGCCAGGATTACCACGTTCCTTGGCCCGCGCACGGAAGAGTTCACGTCGTTGGGACAACTCTGTAGCTATCTGAGTGTTGGAATACGCTATATCCTCAAGTGACGGTAGGACCATAGAGTTACGGGCCTCGCGAGCTTTGCGGGCAGCGACACGGCTCTTGAGTTTGTGCAATACTTTCATCTGTAGTAAAGTTGTTAGGAATTGTATACGTGGAGTCGAGATATATGGGTACATACCACCATGAGAAGATTACTAGTACGACGGGTAACAGCACGACTGAGCTCAAGATCGTTGGGGCGTTCAATGAGCTCTTCACAGTTCTCTTCAGTCGAGAGAAGAGGATCTTCGCCATTGCGAGTGACCCATGGGTGTTCCTGTAGTATGTAATTAGTATTGAATTGACGTCGCTATACAATATATTAGAACTCACTCTTAACTCGGCCATCCTGATGCGAGTTTCTGGGCTCTTATCCAAGATTCTGGACATGAGATCAATAAACTCTGGGCTTTCATCTTCTGGCAATGTCACCTCCTGAGTGCAAATGTTGCTGTACATTTCGAGAACATTATCTCCCTCGTCGAAGGGAATTTTGCCGTAACGGAAGCAGAAAAGTGTGACACCCATAGCCCATATGTCAATAGCTTTACCAGCGACATCACCGCGGCGGGCCCGACAGAGTTCTGGGGCCATAAAGGCAGGCGAGCCGGCATCTTTGGTTACTTTCATTGCGCGGTCTTCAGCCATGGCGAACATTTCAGAAACGCCAAAGTCTGAAATTTTCATGACGTCCTCATCGTTGAGGAGTAAGTTATCAGGCTTGATATCTCTGTGGATAATACCCTGGTGGTGAAGATACTCAATTCCAAGGATGAGATCTCGGAAGTACAATCTAGAAGATTCTTCCCCTAGCGGGGTAGCACGCTTGTCCTCGTCGAACTTTTGAACGACACCCCGCTTGCACATCTCGAGAACCATGTACAGAGAGTCCTCATCTGGGTCATCAAGTACCTCAATAAGTTGGACCAGGTTTTCATGGTGCAGTTTCTTCATCACGGCGATCTCTTCGCGGATCAAGAAAAGAGGGTCTGCCGCACCAACTGGAGAATCCAAGTGGGCGATGGAAACGCGGGGAGACACTGGGGGACGACGTCCGCCGGGTCCAGGCATACGCCCGGGACCACGAGCCCGGAGAAGTTGGGATTGGTTCCGGCGACGCAGACGGGACTTTGAGAATTCTTTCACGGCCTATACAGTTGTCAGTTGATCTGTTAAACGACAGTTATTGCAATGCCAATAGTACTTACATATTCTTGGCCGGTGGAATCTGTTGCCGAAAGGACAGACCCGTATGCTCCATGGCCAATCTCCTTTCCTAACTTATACTGATTGATGCGGTGTGTGGTAATATCTGAATGGGCATTAAGGGTTTCCTATAAAATATGTTAGGGTGAATACGAAGAATACGAATTTGCAAGAGAGTTACCTTAACTTCAGTGCGCATCGATGGTGTCCGTCTGTGATGGCGCATGGGACTACGGAATCGTGTAGTACCAGTAGAGTCTGGAGAGAGCATAGAGAAGTCGCTCATGGTACGCTTGTGCAACCTGGTATGCGGGGCGCACGAACCGCGAGGGTTAGAAACGGAATTGGCAACGACGAACGAGAAATCACAGTTGTACTCACGAAATTGAAGCCGGGACATGCTTGTGAGCAGGTTCTGTCTCGGAGCGATTCATTGTGGTCTGCGGGACGAATCCGGGAAGTAGAGCAAATGGCTGGCCGGCGCTAGGGAAGTCCTGCTGGACCGGCGAGTTGGTGAAGAACTCAAATGGTGGTGTAGACGACATTGTGACGATGAATGCGTATGTGAATGATAAAGAAAGACGGAGAGATTGTGAGACTGGGCGTGAATGAAGAGTACGCCCGAGAAGTATTCGACACAAGGGATAATGGTAATAGAATCAAATGGCCCGAGACGCGGCTAGAATAACGACTTCCTCGAGTTGGTATTACAGATTAGGAGGGAAGTAAGATAGAAGGCTTTAGGGTTGATAAACACCTAGATCTAGACCGCGGGGCGATGGTTGTAGCTACAACTATAGACAAAGAGAAAAAAGATGAAGAGAAGAACACCAAACCAGTTGAAAAAATCTGGAATTGTCGACCCAAATATCTTTAAGAACAAGACATCATATCACCCAACAAATAGGCATGGAACCGTGAAACCCATGTAATTAACGTAGACCCCCGTAAGCTTCCATGAGCAAACATTCCGAGAAATGCACTATAAATGTCAAGTCCGTTGTCGATATTCTTAGCCATTTATCCCGCGAGACCCGTCTTTGCCGTTAAGCGGCACAAGACCTGGGGAATAGGCAATAGGTTTGAGAGAGCAGGGCATCTTGTGCCCTTTGCTTCGCGTATCGAGTGTACAGAATACGTGTATTTGTCCCTTGGGTAAGAACGACTCAAATGTCTCCGTTTGTTGTTTCAGGCGTTACTTCATGGCAAGGCAGAATTCACTGGTTCTGAGCGTAGAGGACTCGTATGCCTTGAGTAAACTGAATTGGGTAATTGGTTGAATTCTGAACCCCGGAGTACCCCTTGATTTTCACTTTTGCATCCGAACTCCACTGGGCTCGCCTAAAGCCTGGTCTGGCCCTTTTGTGCAAGATCTACGTCAATTTTCTCACTTATCGACAAAAACTGGACCACATTGTGTCCCAAATTTATGCTTTTATGATACATTTTGTTCCCTATGTACCCATGTCAATACTTTACCAGAATAAAAATAGTATGATTAACCCTTGTGGTGTTTATACAACCCTCATGGGATACTAGTTGGGCGGTATAGTGTCACAGTTGCATTTTAACAATGTGGTGCCGTCGTTCCCTAGCATAACATTGAAAACGTCATAGATTAGAAGCTTCCCCAACTCGACTACTTTCGCCAAATACATGCGCACGCGACAATTTTTGTTAGAACCTTGTGACCCGCTTTGATACCGTTCAGTCAGCTTTGGTACATTCGCAACTCTCCCGACAATTCGGTCATAGACTGAACTATTGGCTCCAGCGCCATCACGAGTGCCGAATTTCCTGTTCACCCCTCGCTGCCAGTAACATTGGGCTGTCCTCCTCCCCGGCAACATGACCATTTACGCATTTTACATATTTGACCGACACAGTATGTCGTTCCCATCTCGTGATATGTACCCGTATAGAAAACACCCCGCTGACCCCGCCTCCTTTCTACAGCCGAGTGTGTTTACAACAGATCATGGTCGCCTGTCGATCCCCTTAACCCCAACGCTCCACCACCACCAATTAAGCGCTCAACAGCCGACGATGCTAAACTGACCTTTGGTACCGTCTTTTCCTTGAGGAATATGGTGCGCAAGCTCGGTGGCGAGGATGACGCATTTGTGTCCTACCGGACTGGCCAATACAAGCTTCATTACTACGAGACACCGGCGAACTTGCGCTTTGTGATGTTGACCGATATCATGACTCCCAGTATGCGCAACGTGCTGCACCAAATATACATTAACCTCTGGGTTGAATATGGTAAGTATTCGTCATAATGTTTGTGCAAGTTGAGCCTATTGCTAATACGGATATGTAGTTGTCAAAAACCCACTAGCGCCGGTGGAACACAAAGGTGGCGCTGGTGTAAAGAATGAACTTTTCGAAATGGGGTTGGAACAGTTCATAAAGACATTAATGTAATTTCACTAGCTACGATGTAATGACTATGAAATTCTTTCGAATTCCTCTTCAATGTCACATGTCAATGTCATCTAGACATTCGTCTGCTTTCCCGCTCGGTGAGGTTGAGGTCGCACTAAACGACAGGGGTTCGTTATCGGTACCCTCACCGAGCGATAAGATAATCCTACCAAGAAAAAATCCTGGCCAGGCCTAAATTTTTGGGCCCCGCGAATAAACTGCGACGAAGGGCAGTACCAAGCAGAGAGAAATCCACATCCGACACTCTCTTCCAAAACCCCTTCAACTCACCCCATCCTACTTCAGCAACATCCCGCCACAATGAAGCTGACCACCGACTCCGACGTCCCCGTTTACACCATCTCCGGTGAGGACACCGCCCGCCCACTCCCCGACTGGCTCTCGCGCAAGAAGAAGCGCGAGCTTAGCAGCCAAGGAGAGGAGGGTGTTGAGCTTCTCCAAGACTTTGGTTTCGAAGAAGCTAGTCAATGTCTTCAGGTCTCTGAAGATGGCGAATGGCTCATGAGCACCGGTACCTATAAGCCGCAGATCCGCACCCACCAGCTCGACAACCTTGCCCTTTCTTACGAACGACACACCGATGCCACCAACCGCAAATTCGTCTTATTGTCCGCCGATGCTCGCAAGTCACTGCATTTGCAGGTTGATCGCGCCCTCAACTTTCACACCGCCGGTGGCATCCACTACACTACGCGAATCCCCCGGTACGGCCGCGACCTTAAATATGATCACCGGAGTACCGAAGCTCTCATTACCTCAGTCGGCCCTAACGCCGACGGCAACGGTGAAGTTTTCAGATTGAACCTCGAGCAAGGTCGTTTCATGAAGTCGTATGAGCTCGATATTGGTGGTCAGTCTACCACCTCCATTGACCCCGTGGGCCTCCAGGGTGCCATTGACGCCGGCAGTATCGATGCTGCTGCTATCGCTGAGCGCTCCCACGGTCTCCAGGCCTTCGGAACTAGCCTGGGAACCACCGAGTTCTGGGATCCCCGTGCGCGCCAGCGTGTCGCTATGTTGCCTCTTCCAGCAGGCGCTTCTTATAGCGCTGCCGAGAAGGTCGGTATCAGCTGCCTTGAGTTCGACCGTAGTGGCCTGACTCTTGCTACCGGCACTACCAATGGTCTTACCTACCTCTACGATCTTCGTTCACCAACACCATTGCTCAAGAAGGACCAAGGAAACGGATGGGCTATTCAGAAGCTCATCTTCCTCGAGTCCGACACCTCGAGCGTGCGCACAACCGAGGGAAAGATTCTCTCTGCCGATAAGACAATCATCAAGCTGTGGGACCGCAAGGACGGTACCCCATGGACCCACGCCTCTTCTTCAGTCGACCTCAACGACGTCGCCTGGTACCCCGACTCCGGTATGCTCCTCACCGCCAACGAGGGCCCCCGCCAAAACATCTTCTTCATCCCCGCCCTCGGCCCCGCCCCCCGCTGGTGTACTTTCCTTGACAACATTGTCGAAGACTACGCCGACGGCAGCGGTGCCGTTGTTGGTGGTGTCTCTAACCAGCCCGCCGGTCAAGTTTACGATAATTACAAGTTCGTCACTATCGAGGAGTTACGTAACCTGCAAATGGCGCACCTGGTGGGCAAGACTGGTCTTCTCCGGCCATACATGCACGGTTTCTTCGTTGCGCAGAGACTGTACGATGAAGCTCGTCTGATCACCCAGCCGACACTCTGGGAGGAACAGCGCATCAAGATGATCCGCTCCAAGATCGAAAAGGACAGAGAATCTCGTATCCGCGGCCACAAGAAGGCCCAGGCCGTCAAGGTGAACAAGCGACTTGCCGACAAGATGGCCGGCGAGGGCACCAAGAAGGCCGGCAAGATCCTGGAAGACGACCGTTTCAAGCAGCTCTTCGAGGATGAGGACTTCAACATTGACGAGACAAGCAAGGAGTTCTTCGCTATTAACCCCTCGGCAAGAATGAAGTTCAAGGCTGTCAAGGCCGTGGAAGTGGAGAAGGAGGAGAAGGCGAAGAAGCTGGAGGAAGAGAAGAACCCATTGCCTATTAAGGGCAAGCATGGTAAGATGCGGGCGGCTGTGCCAATTAGACACAGAAGTGACGGTGGTGGTCTTAATACGGAGGAGAAGTCGTCATCGAAGGTGCGTAGAAGAAAAGCGCCACGGGGTTAGAGAGGTTGGTGACGGTGGTGAAAAAGGACGCTGGATATGGCGTGTTTTGATGGTATTTGTTACGGATTGTTTACATGGACTGTTTTGATACTTTGCTTAGAGGCTTTATTGTGTTTATTTGATATTCCTTTTACGTTATTTCTAAATCTCCAATGTCGAAGTTGATGTTACTCAATTGTACCACCGTTACACGGGTACTCGAGTTTAAGTAACTACTGATCCTTCATATGAACAAACACAAACAAGAGACCAACCAATCGTGAAAGAAAAGATATACAATAAAACATTATTGAACGGCTAACAGACATGTGTCCAACCAAAAAAACCACAAATGCAAACACAAAAACAAACAAACCATACAGCGTAATCCCGTTATGAACCATATGCAAGAGAGGACGAGGCGCTATCCTAATTGCCCCCAGACGTCACTTTCTCCCATACATTTTCAAATGCGGGATCTACAATCACCATGCTACGCTCCACGTCCGTCATGGTAACTCCGCCCTCATCCTCATCCTCACGTCTCATACCAGGCTTACGCACCATGGGCGATCTCGGACCCGCGGGAACAGAGCGGGTCTGGTTTGGCGATCCAAATGCGACAGATGGAGGCATATCTTCGATGTTGTCCTCAATCTCAGTATGCCAGTTACTAGAGTAAACAACAGCAGCGAAAGCCTCAAGATCAGGAACCCGCTCCATTTCGGAAAGGTATTCATTAGGCCCTCCGCTGCCAATGACGTGGGCTTCACGAGTGAGAACAGACAGGACCTTAGGAAGTAGGACAACACGGGAAGCACGCAGATCACGCATTTCAAGAGATGACGGCTGAACCTGGTCGGCGGTGGGAAGATCGTAAACGGCAGTGGCAACCTTACCATCGACAAGAATAGTAAAACCACGGTCAAGAAGCAATGTGAGAACGTGAGTGAACGATGGAGATTCGATAATGTCGGCAGTCTCGTCAAGGAGTCTACGTAACGAGGCGGGGGCCGAAGGGAAAGCTGAAGCCTCGGGGGACGTAGGAGCGGAGGCACGAGTTGGACTACCAGAGTTCATAACTCCTGATTCGCGGATAACCTCGTCTTCCTGCTCATGTTTAGGTAGAAGGATGGGCAGCCACTGGGCTCTTTGGCGTTCTTCGGGAGTGGTACCTTCAACAAGCTTGCGGACAGCCACGATGCGCTCGGCGAATTGGTCGAAGCTGAGCATATCGCGGGGGCTCAAAGGACCAAAGACCTGGCGCACAGCGAGTTCGACACGTTGAGCCAAAGCAATCCATCCGCGGTTCAGAAGCCACCAACTGAAAGTCAAATACTTGCGGTTAGTATCAAAATCGTCGCCGTAAACGGCAGCAGAGTCGACATCGTCATGGTTCTCGAGGTTGATTCCAGAGTTTTGCGCAGGGCTAGCCAGCGCAACGACACTGGACATGTAGCTACGACGACCAAGAAGATTCAACTGGATACGGGTAAGAAGAGCAAGGAGAGCAACAACATAAACAAGAGTAACGGCGCGGGTGATGGAACTGATTGTAAGATCAGACCAAAGTTGGCGCTTGGTTTTTCTGGCAACCTTGGCGGCTCTAGCTTGAGCCTTGGCCTCAAGAGCTGCAGCGGCAGCTTCACTGGAGGCCTTGTCCTGGGCAGCACCAAGAACCTGGATTGTGGGAATCGGGGTTGAAGGTGTAGCCGGTGTCGGTGGGATGTGGTTCATCGGGGCAGATTCGCCAGTGGAATTCGGGGTTGGCTCCTGGTTGCCAGGTTGTGTGGGCTCGACATCCTCGGGGATGGTTTCTTCGGCTACAGTTGGTGGAATGGCAGAATTACTCAATGGTCCGGTCTGGATAATTTGGCTGGTGTGGATGTTGGACTCGCTGATCATGCTTCGGCCATCATCCTCGGTCATTGTGGTGTCGGCCAAACTTGGTGGGCCACATGTTGAGAGTGTTGCTACAGAACCTGCCCGCTTAACACCCTTGACACGCTGGATTTGATACGTGATGTTCTCGGTATTCATGGCATCGAGAATATTTTGGGTCGCTGTTGGTAACAGCGCAAGCACAGTAAATGTGCAGTCTTCCTGGTTCTGTTCGAATCGCCGCCGAAGGCTATCAATAGAATATATGTTAGCTCATGGTCTTTCTGGTTACAGTGCATGCATACTTACTTTTCCTTGGCTACTCTTTCGCTACTTAACCGCTCCCTAGCATCATTGATCTTGCCCACAACATACTGGGCAGCAACATAGCCGGCACCCAGCAGACCAACGCCAACCGCGACGGGTGTACGATTGCGCTTCACCCAGTTTCGGGTTGCTTGTAACATGGCTGTTGGGCGTCAAGTATGAGTTTTAACAGAACGAAAACAATCAGTAGATGACGCTGAAAAGTGTAGGCGTGAGATGCCTATGTGGGCTCTATCGGTTATGCCCAATGCAATGCAGAAAGGAATGCCGGCAAAAAGATCAAACGAGTGAAGTAATTGTACAGAAAATGAGAGTATACTCGAAGAGTAGTGTTTCGAATAGATGGAGAGGAACCCTCAAGTGTATTGTGGTAGAGACAGAATTAAAATCATTAACAACAAATTCAGAGCGTTGTCGGCACAAGCTAATTAACACACGCGACAATCGCGGCTTGATGGTTGAACCCAGCGCAGGAATGAATTCATTAGCTAACCAGGGTTCAAATGCGTACCTCAGACAAAGCATCAATGCGCCAGAAATACACCCAATAACTTACGCTTCGTTCTTTAGCCCTCGTTAGGCGGCTAAATGCAGTTTCCGGTTCTATGATGCTCCCGTCAGATATGCTGTGGCTAGCCCACCTCAGTGTAGCCACATCTCACAGACAACGCCACATCGGTCCATGATGCCACCCACCTGCATATGATGTCGTCACTGGGTTGAGGATTGAGCGGCCGCCGTCACAACCGGCAACCCATGACACACGCACTCTACCTTGAAAGTGTTGTTGCCCAAACTTGCACATGGCAATCATAGTCCTTCCTGTTTTCCTCTTCCTTTGTCATGACTATCAGCCTTGTCCTAGACACCTTTCGTAGCTGCCATTTTCATCACTTTACGACCCCTCCTTGAACTTTTGGCAATGTGCGGCAGTTACTTTTCTCCCCACTGTCAACGATTTTCTTCTTCCTCCGAAATGCATTTCAGTCTTCTTTTCTCTTTGAATCTGGGCAATTCATTTGACGCTACCATTTCGTGATATCGCATCTCTCTCCGATTCTGCCCCTACAATACTACAGCTTACAGCTTTTGTTCCTTGTCATTGTTATTATTTTTAGTTTCTAGCGAGGTTGCTATTACCACTCGTTATCGATCAAGGTCCTGTCCGCGTTGGCTCTATCTCTGTCAACTGAGGGAGCGCATTCATTCCTAATTTTTCAGTATCATATATCGCCCTCACTTGCGTGAAATTCTGCCCGTCATCCGCGCTGTCAAGATTCCCTTGCGCCAATCGATTTCACTGTCGCGAACCCTTTCATCAGATTGCTGCGCCTGTCCATCTATAGTGGGGCATTTGTGACTAGAGAAGTCTTTGCTACAACTGTCCGGGAAACACAGGAAACATAAGCGAATCTGCCGTACACAGTGGTGTCTTTTACATCACCCGATTTGTCCTCCCAATCTTGTGACTCTACTCTTCAATTGTCATTCATCGCCCATCTTCGTTGTATCAGCTCACTCGGTTGCGCCGACCACCAAGCATCATCCTTTCGCGACTCTCGATAATCCCCACACTTGATCTACCATGTCTTCAGAGGATTCGCGGGTTCCTATGGAGCACTCATTGGAGTTGATATCTGACCCGGACAGCGTTCGTGAAATCGCCAAAGGTACGACGGCACTGCCGACTTCATTTCCGGATTAATGTGTCAACTATCATCAAACTCGATGAGTCAGGTTTGCTGACATGTCTTTACTCTTGTTTAGGAATGTTGCACACAGTCTTTTTTCACAGATACTTTCTTACGATAGAACCACGAACGCACAAATGTCTAGACCAATCACTGCCATATGTTATGGATGCAGAGCTTGAAACACTCATTGATCATAGAGTGGAAAGACTTCTTGTAGATTTGGACTTACAACGACCGGGAACTCCTAGTGTGGGTGCGGGTCTTGGCTACGGAAGCGGCCCCGCTTCGGCTAATACATCGGCCACGGCTTCCCCACTACCAGCTCAAATTGCTGGACTTATTGGACAGTATATTTCACAGCCCAGCCAGGGTAGTGGTGCTAAACGAGGCACGATTCGTGTGCAATTCTTTGAAAAACAACAACGATCGGGATGGATGGCACGTGAGCATGAGGTGTGTTGGGAAGTATGGAACATCAAGATTTCTATTGCTGAACCACGCAATGAAAATGGTATGTTGTGTTAACGGATCAACCTAGATTGGGTTGCTTTTACTAACTGCTTTATAGATCGTGCCAAGCTACGCAAGGCCATGAGCCGGACACTAATTGCGGAGGTCATGAAAGTTGCCACTTCTGTATCTCGTAATAAGAACCACATCCCAGCAATGGGTGCTGATAGTACTACCAACCCATTTCCCTATCAAATCACGGTCAACCCAAAGGACTCTGGATGGCCTGCTAGGTTACGGATGTACTAGAATCGCCATAATTCTAGTGGGCGTCATGGTAGATATCCTTCTCAACAAAGACTGAACCCTCCTAGCCGTACCCAAATCGAACTTCCGACCTATCCGGGTGCACGAGTTGTTCTACCACCATCACCAGGTGATTTACCCCCCGCGTACAATGAATTAGATTTCCATTACATCAACACTTGGCGTCCTGCAGCCTTTCCCTCTAGATATCATGAACCGACCACAGAACTCAAAAACATCGATATCCGACGGAACAACCGTGACGAGGAATCACTTGGATTAAAGGTTCTAGGCCTATGGGATGGGTTCCAAAATCTTCGCTTTCACATGTGGATGATTATTGGAGTTACCGCACTCATATTCATCCTCCTGTTATCCAGCATGATGCTCAGATCCCTAAGACACATGGAGACAGAGTAACGATATTGGGTTACCATTAACCTACAAACTACGACTGTGTCCTATCCTCAGCTTTTTTAGATCGATAGACTCTATAGAATTTGTTTCTACGAACCAACTAGGGCCAGTGATATTGTATGTACACCACGTAATTCTGCCGTCTTTATTTATATGCACTGTGGTCATCCCACTCCGCCGTGAACCTATGGATTCGTGGGGTCCACTATATGTATCGGGTAGAGGACCACTTTGTATTTTTTGCTTGTAGTTTTTTTTTTCTTAATGGGTCCACATGGCACGGCGGACATGCATATTTCTCATGCAGGAACGGAAGTGAGGAGAGAGGAAGAGGCATAGAACAATGGGACTTGCGACGGCCGGTGGGGCCTTCGTTTTGGGGTTAGGCTTTCTTAGCGGGTGATGGATATGGGATAACGTCATAAACATTTTATGCAAGGAAAATGGACATCTACAATGCAGTATGTATATATAGGTGCATGTAAATCACACAGGCAAATCACAGGAAACAGAGCCATAGAATTAATGAGTTACATATATCAGAGCTAAGGAATGTCCATAAAGCTAACGACAGAAGAATAAACAAAACAGAAAAGACAGTAAAGCCAACCAGGCCGCGGATCCATCCCAAAAAGAACAAATAACCGGACAAACATACAGTTGGGAAAGTAAAACAAAACGCAAAAACGCCTTGGAATCCAACAAAAAACAACTAAGCTCAACAGGCGAGCCCAACCAGAAAGTAGGAAACCGTGTACCAAGAGGAAGTGGGAAGTAAAGAATGTGGGTCGTCATCGTGAATATCATGTTCAGGACATCAGATGGTCTAGTAAACTAGACGATAGAATGTCGGAATCCCTTGCGGGAAGATGTAGATGAAGTGTAAAACAAAGAGCAGAACAGGCAAGTAAAGAAGTGATGCTGGGAATCATGAATCGTGAGGGATAACAATGCTGGAGAGAAGTTTTGGACGCCGGCCAGAACCAGAAATGTGCAAAAAGAAAAAATCAAGACAAAAACCACCAAGACGGCCAAAAAGACCATCAACTCAGGGAAATGACAATACAAAGGTCATGGCCTAGAACATGGGAAAAAAGCCTCCCGCGGGCCGGGAGCCACTACCCGCTCTGTTGGGCTGTGTCGGCTCACCTTCGCCGAGTTTCTTGAATCCCTGGAGCATATCCAGACCGGCTACCTCGGCGGGATCGTCGAGAGTAAGACCGTCCGGGTAGTTGAGGGCAGCCCATGGGAGCTCGGGAGCCTGGATGCTTGTGGGAACCTTAGGACCAGGACGAGGCATCAAGGATGAACTCTCTGTGGTCGGGGTGGTAATCTTGGGCGGCGGAGGGGGGAAGGCGGGGGGCAGTCTCGAAATCTTAAGAGGAGACCCCGTAAGGTGCTTGTTGGGAATCGGGAACCCCTCGAAGGCACGGCTGGGAGTATCCAAAAGGGCCGGCGGGTCATCTTCCCAAATCTTCGGCGCAGGTGTGTCCAGGAGCGACTGAGAACGGTCCAACTTATGGGAACGCTTAATGCTCCGCTTGATAGGAGAGCCCTGGTCCAGCGAGGACAGACCCTCGAAAATATCGTCGTCGCCAGCAGCGTCCAAGGGATCAAAGTGCGACATACCAACCATAGTATCATTGAGATATGCCGACTCTTCCAACTTGAAAGCGGGGCTCCAAGGGATGCCGTCACCAAACAGGCCGGTCATCTTGCGAATAGGCGACTCAAGCATATTGTGCACTCTGTCACGGTGCAACTTCAAGTTAGTGTTGGGCGATGCAGAGGCCGGAGGCTTAATCGAGGCCTTAAACTTAATCGCGGGCGTCAAGGGATTCAGCAGCTGGGTGTTGTTGGTGCGAATAGGTGATGAAGAAGGAGGCGCATGTGCATATGTGGCAGTCGAGCGGTTCTTGGTGGGGCTATCATACGAGGACGCTCTAAGCCGCGCAATCTCTTCCTCAGCACGGCCACGCTTATGGCGGGGACGGTCGGCTCCAGATGTGAGCAGCTTGCTCGATCGCATAACAGACGAGTCGAGTGACGAAATATAACCACTGTCATCCATTGAGACAGTCTTCTTGCGCGTAGCAGCCGAGCTAGTGATGCGGATCGAGGGCGGAGTGCCACCAATGTTGTGCTGGTAGTGACGTGAAACAGGCGGGGACGAGCTAATTCCTGCCGGAAGGGGGGAATAGTCCAATGGCTCGAGAACGTCAGTAGCGTCGTCGTGCACATTCAACTCATCCTGACCATGGGTGTCACTCATCGGGATAGTAGCATCTGATGAGACATCAGCAGCGGGCGCTCCCATGTCCCGCCCAGCAGAAAGAGGCGGGAGTACACTCTCGTTGGAAGAAGCGGCGGGAACATGTTTACCCTTTGTCGAAGATCGGTGGCCCATCATGTGCAGCTGGGGCTGCGCGCGAGCTTTGGTGGCAGAGGGGGTCTCGGGTCTCCCAGTCGAAAGCATTGTGACGTTTTCAGACGCAGAAGACGTCTTGCGCGCGGGCTTGTCCTTGATAAACTGCTGTTCCATGCCTTCAACAATGTACCAGTAGTTGCCCTTACCCGGGTCGTCTTTGCTACGTTCCATTTTGGCGAAGGCCTTGTTCAAGCTGAGGTTGTGGCGAATGCTGTTTTGCCAGCCGGCATCGTTGGCTCCGTAAAAGGTGTAAGTGTCCGAGATCCATTTGTAAATCTGCGCCAAAGTAAGGCGACGATTGGGGGATCTCAGGATAGCCATTCCAATCAACTGAGCGTAGCTGTGCCCTGGCTTCTGGCCATCGTCGGCAATAGGCTGGAATGAATTCCAAGCGGGAAGGTCGGGGTTAGCTTCGCCGTCTTGAGAAACCAATGTCGTGTTCGCGGAAGAAGAAGGTGAGTTATGCTGCTTGGCCTTCTTGGTGGGACGACAGTCTTTGATCGGCGCGGCTTCCATCAGTGACCGCTTACCATTTGCCTTGATCGGGGGGAACATCTCCATGCTAGGGGACCGAGAGTGGGAAACTGGCTGGGGCGAAAAGACGGCTGGGCCCATGTTCTCCTTCTCAGTAAGGGCCAAAGAAGAGTCGGTCTCAAGATGGGCTGGTCTGGGGGCCGAAGAGGCTGAAGTCTTGAATTTTGAAAGGACGGGCTTCTTCCGCAAGTCCTCAGTGCTGATCTTTCTCGAAGGCGGCGGCGCCATGGAGGACATGGTAGGTTGGCTATGATAACGGTTGATAGGAGGAACCGGGTCGGGGTTGCGCGATTTGACGGGAGACTTCTTCGCTTCGCCCATCAAAGCAGTGGTCGACGGGACGAGGTTGGTGCTAGTAGGCTGGAGTGGCCGGCGGATCTTTTGGTTGGCCGCTGACTGGGCTGACTGGTGGGAGGTGGTGACGGGTTCGGTATCGGGCATTGGGGCGTGGCTCGACATTGACGGTGCGGGAAACGACGCAGCGAAATTAAGATTCCCGTATATGTTGTGAGGGTTTCCGGGAGGGTGTGGCTTGCTGTTGGGCTTTCCGACCATCGTAGGTCGCGAGATGGACAAGAAAATCGGCCCAAAGAGCAAACGTCGAAGAGTTCAATAAGTTGTGCAACTTTGACTGTGGGTGGCGAAGATGGCGAATGTTAGTTAAGTTTGAAGTCGAAGGAAGTATAGTAACGAGAGTAGACGTGAAGGGTCGTATCAAATATTAGAGAGATGGTGACAGTAGACTCGAATGAAATATATTGGGGAAAGATTTGAGACCAAGTGCGATATGCAGTGCAAGAACAAGAATAAAAGACGAGACAAAGCAGATGCAGGTCAAGTGCAGAGCAAAGGAGAGAATATGGTTGAATAAAAGTCGGCGTTTGAGGACCCAGCAAGTGCAGGCGGTAAAAGGAAAAGAAAGGTCTGTTCACAGAGAAAAGAGGAAGGCCCTAGACAAAGCCAACCAGCTACCCAGCCCAGCCCAAAAGCAGTTAAAGCCCAGGTTGTGCTCTCTCGGAGAGACCCTGACTTCAGGCGGTCCCTGCACGATGCTTGGCTGTAGTGAGCACACTTATAGCAGCAAAAGTGGTACTAGTTTCGAGACGGGCATGCATACACAGCGTGTGTGTTCAGCCGACCAAAGAACGTGTATAGTGTGAAGGGTCGAAAAGGTGGGTGTGGAGAGGGGCGTGTCTAGAGTGTTAGGGGTGCAAACTGGACCAAGGTACTTTTCTGAGCAAAGGTGCCAAATAGGAATGTAAGTCGTGAATGTGAAGAAATGTGTGGTTCAAGTGACTACAGCTTGATCAATCGGTTGACATGAGGCAAAGACCATAAGACAAGCACTTTAAGTGAATCGATCTACACACCGACCACAATGGTGGAGGGCAGCAATGGAGGAGCGGCAGAGAAGAGGCAGTTTATGTGTCAAGGATCATATAGAGGTCCGTCTCCAATGATGAATTGTTAGAGAAAAACTTACCCAGTTGATGATTTTGTTAGCAGCCAGTTTGGGACAGAGGAAGCGGCGTATGAAGTGGGACTTCAGAGGGGGTTGGAATGGCCGTGCTTCACAACGTCTTTGAACTTGGTATTGTCGGTGCTCAAGTAGAGAGCGTGGCTATAAGTTGCAGTTTGTGGCTTGTGCGGATGGCAAAAGACGGCACAACTGACTGGGTCAGTAAGCGATGGCGTAAGAAATGGAAACGTGGATAGACCTACAGGGCTGATAGTATCGAAAACTTTAAGAAACAGAGATAGTACAGTGTTGTAGACCGAGAAATCCAGAGATGGATAACGGCACAACAACAACAAAAACAACAAGACAAGAATGAGATATAAACGTCAGACGAAGCATCCAAGAGGCTGTTCGTTGTCTAAAGCTGAACTTGATTAGGTGTTAAAACAAGAAAAGTGCAAGAATTGAAACAGTGTTTATGATGAATTGATGGATGATGTCAATAACAAACAGGATGAAAGAAGAAGAGGAGGAATGGAATAACAGCAATGCAGCTATGCAGCTATATAACCTGAAAGGGCAGGCTCATGTTATGCTAGGCGAGTAAACGAGCAATGAAGGCATGCTGTCTATTGTCGTGTGTATAGAGAGATGATTGTAAGCATTAGTTGATACAAAATGAATCGATCTCAGGCTTTTGAATGGGATAACAAAACAGCCTAGTTATGCTATGTTCTGTGTATAACAACTACGTAAATTTTTAGATGGAAGATAGAATATACACATGATGGCAGGTGAAAACCGCCCAAAGAGGAAATTTTTAACAGGAACAAGTAGTTAAAAGTTTAGCATGTTGTCTCTGATAGGCCTGATAGGTCAGATAGGCTATCAGTAGGCTATCGGTGATGTCTTACAGGCCCATCATAGTGAAGACAGTTAGTGTGGTTAGAGTGAGATTGCCAGGAGCCAAGCCGCTACGGGACACAATGGGTTGCAGCTTCTAGCCCGACCCACAATTCAATGAAGCTGTCGGGTCTAGTGTGTGGAGTGTTTCAATGACATCGTTATGCGTCGAAAGGGCCCCTGACTAGACGTAATAAACGAGTGGACAAAGCTGTGGCAGCCGTCCACTTAATTTTCCACACACTAGGGACGTCGGTAAAGAGCGATAGACGATTACGGACGGGTAGTAAGATGACGGAATCTAGAGGTCCGAAACTTCTCAAACGGACCCTCGTCGTCTAGGGCGTTACGGTCCCAACGAGCACCAGTCAGCCTTGCTACGACGAGACAAGACCCGGGCAAGTCGGTTTTTTCTTACGTTTTCCACTCCGTTTTTTTTCACGCTCCAGAGAACAAGTTTAAATGTCAGTCAGCTTAGCAGGTCCGCCACCTTGACCCTGGCCCTTCTGACAAGTCCCGTTTGAAGAACAAAACGGGCTATCGGCCAACGCCACAAACGAGGAAATGCAGGAAGTTCAGTGATGGGATAAACCACCTTCTGCAGAAACGCTAACCGGGCCGTTGAAAACAAAAAACAGAACATGCAAAAGACCACGGCACTTGGGCTAATGGATGGTTAGGAAAAATGACACACCCCTTCTTCTTGTTCTTCTCTCAACTGGCGGGCCTTGGCAGGTTATCTGAATCACGACATCTGTCAAAAGACAGTGCATTTTTTTTTTGCTACGGAAGACAAACGTCGGCTCCGTCAGAAGTCTATTCACACACATATTTTAAACAATTCCACAGGCAGTTTAGCCCGATCTGATCTGTCTCGCTTCGTACTCAACTTGTCTCTTGTACCACAAAAAAAAAAGCAAGCCTATCTCGCGGATAAGAAACAAGCGCCGACACAAGCTCTCCAGCCATCCATCTAGGACACCACAACGAAACAGAAAAAAAAGAAAAAAAAAAAAGGAAAATCGACCCGAAGCCAAACAACCTTGGCCAATGTCTAAAATTGCATACGGCTTACGGGTGGTCCCATCAGCTGGCCATTCACGGGCCGATGTTGGGATTGACCCCGTTGTGCAAGGCGTGCCGCTAGTTGAAGGGGTTGAAGGGAGTAGTTTTTTTTTTTTTTTTCACCCCCAAAGGGCG